>CAAKHB010004565.1:6294-24173 GCA_901007665.1 Aeoliscus strigatus
TGCATCCCCCCCACCCCACCCCCCCACGCATGCACCCACTCCTCTGGGTTTGGAATCAACAGTAAACAAACACTTTCTGATCGGAAATTGCTCTGCATCAAAATGACAGATGTGATAAATACATGATAAACAATCCGTAACGTGTGTGCACATGTTAAGGTCGGTGAGACACAATCAAGCAAGAGAAGAGAACTGAAAAGTGTCAAATTATTTCTGAGACATATTGTTCAGCTCGGATTCTTCACAATTTCAAAAATGCTGGAAAAATCTACCGGTAACAGGAGTTAAAAAGAAAAAGCAGTCTGATCTGCAGACTAAGATTAAGATTTGCTTGGTTCATGATAATTTATTCCTTTCAGGGTCTAAACATTCACAGGAGACGCTCGATGGATTGACTATTCATGAGAAAGTAATTTACTCCGCAGACCCCATCCAGGCCACCTCATCTCACTAATTATCACTTCAGAAACGTGTCGGCTTTGAGCCGGCGAGGTGGAAAACAGATGACAACAAACTGGTTCTCACAGATCTCAGATGTGGGGTGTTGTCCAACAGTCAGACATGGTCTGGTAACTTGACTGGACACCGTGGGACGTTTCCCCAAGAGTGTTAAAATCACATTGATTACGGTGATGGACCTAACACGTAATCGATGAATAGGAAACAACGGTTCACAGCTAAATCAGTGACTAAAGGTCCATAATGTTGTTTGCAGCTCTGCAATGAATATTGGATTTGTAGCTAAATAAATACATATCATGTAGGTTGAGTGTGTATGCAGCCAGAGAGGTGAATGTCAGCTGATGTTGATGTGTGAAGACCTTACTGCAGAGGTGCTTTGGTTAATAATTTGTATTTGTGGTCGTGTAAGAGGTTTAGTAAAGGAAACAGATGTCACAGTCCTGTGATGGTGGTGTGTGTGTGTGTGTGTGTGTTGAAACTGTATAAGGGGGTTTAGAATGACACCCTCCTGTTGTTTGAAGGCTGAAAAAGAGTGTAGCCGTGGCCATGGTCTGTGGATTGAATGAAATGAAAAAATGGACGTTATCAGACCAACTGACCTGCTGATGTCTCTTTGTCACTGAACTGACTGATTACTATTTTATCGGAGGTTAAAGACTCAAATACCACTTAGTCAACCCCCCCCCACAGGCCAACTAGCTTCTCATCTTCTCTGCGTTTGAGAAGTGAATGAGGACTGCTCATGTTGTCTGTGAAATGTCTTTGGGACGAGTTATTCCCTATGTACATGCAGCACTCATCACAGGAATCCAAACTGTCCTCAAGATGAAACCAGCGGAGACGCATGACTGAGCAGTGAACGTGTTGACCGATCGCACGGGAACCAGTGAGGGTTCACGCTGCCACGCCGTCCAACAATAACACGGCAACCACGTTCATCCAGCGTACCGTTTCCACTGTGGAACAGTCCCAGCAGATGGACACTAACTTCATTACAAGAATACATTCATAATAAATGATCTGTCACCAGTGATTATAATGTTGTTTCAATAATATAGAACTAAAGAAGTAAATAAATGGCAAGCTTTGACAAAACATCATATTTGTGCACATAAAAGATGTCAAGGCCTCATATTGGGGAAAAACAGTGTCAGCTCAATATATCTGAAAACATTGTAATATATGGAGATGGAAACATACATACAATCAAGTCAGTTATGCAGTTTTCCCTCCGTGCTCTCTAGTTTTCAAATTGACAAATACAAACAGGGATGGAGGAATGTCCGCCGACAATGTGACATATTTGACACATTAGCAGAGGAGCTAGCAGAGAGGTTCCTACAGCATCTGCAGGTCACATCTCTGTCGTCACAACAGGCTGGTCATTCCGTTCTGTCTGACAATGAGGCAGAAAGAGGAAACAGCAGAAATGCAGGACACATTATCGTCCATCTCTGGGTGTGTCAGCTGTTTCTCCATTATGTAATAGAGGAGTTAGCTCCAGCAGCTGATGTTAGCCGAGCTTCTCCTGTTTCACCCACGGCGTGCTCTTCTGGAGGTGTCAGGTATTCACAGGCAACACATGACACCAACTGCGGGTTCCTGTCAGATTTATTCAGAAGTCAATCAGCTGATTAGATGAGGGGAGATGCGCACATACACATCATAAAACCTGGATCATACAAACATGTCTGTGTGCTCCTCACTGGTGTTTGTGGAACAGAAGCAGCAGCGTTTTCAGTTTTTGCATTTAAAGGCTGTCAAGTGAATGTAATCCATCAAAAACACGTCAGCTTTCCTACTAGGACTGATATCAGCGTGTTCTCCCTCCTCTGATCACTTGGGAATGTCAGAGCACAATGTGTAGATTGTATTTGCTCTGTGCTGAATCAGTGATTCCAGAATTGGGACGTATTCACACAAGGGCTGCTTACAACGATACCGCAGAGGTTTGCATCAGAATGTAAAAGTTCTTGACACACACACACACACCAAACACAACCACATTAACAACAGCTGCAAATGTCTGGACACAAAACTCCTGATTACTGTTGCATAAGGTGCTAAACTAACAAAAAACTCATCCAGGATAAATCCACAATGTCCCCACAACCTGGGGAATATCTGCTGCAAGCACACAAACATCCAGATTTTTGAACAGTGATGGCGCTAACTGGAGGTCAGGATGCTATAGTAGAAGATGTAGTAGTAGTAGTCATAATTATGTTTTTTTACATACTGTACATACATTATACATTCAGTCTGAGATGAACGGAGAAAAAACTCAAATCAAAGACAAACTGTCCTTTTTTAAAAACTGTCTCTCTGATAATTGTAGCCTGCTTTTACTGTTTGTGTGTTGCCAGAGTTGAACATGATGCACAATCCATCAGATCATCCTCGGGTCGGCACCATGTTCCTCAGCAAGTCCCAGAATGACGGTAAGACGCTTCGCTTCATGCAGACTAGCCGATCGTTAGCATTCATCCTCCAGAGTAATCTTTTTTACTCTCTGATTTTGGGAATCTCCTCTGAGAAACACCAGTGTCTGCTAACTGCTGCAGTAATCTGAAGACGTAATTGAGCCTGAAGCGACGAAATCACATGTTCCTTGTGGTTCAGAAGAATAAAGCTGCCATTATTTGACATTTGAACTCGATTACACTCTGAGGTGACCTTCACAACAGTGAATTTGTCTCAACAACGACAAAAACGTAGACGCCCATTAGCAATCCACCCTGAAGTTATTTGTCTGGATACTTTTCCTAAAGTATCAAACATGAACATGAAGTGTTGTTCTGAGTGGGTTGCGGTTCAGTTTTGTGTGTTCACAGAAGGGCACTCGGAGAATGCAGATGTCTGATGTCATTTTAGTCATTTCTGATTAAAAAAATAACCATTATTTCATTTCTTTGCACAGCAGATTTGGTTTATTCCGTCTTATGTCTTCTGTAGTTATATTACGTTCTGTCTTAATAACTTAGAGTTTTGACTGAGGACATTCCTGTGTAAATGACCTGAGCAAATTAGTATGTTTGAAGTGCGTCTGTGATCAGCTGTGGACTCGTGCTTCCTCTCGTTTCAGAGGGGCCGAGCAGGAACGGTGAGTAAATCTGAGTGTGACTTTGTCTCCCTCTAGTGGTCCAATGACACCTCGCCTTCCTGTCTGTGCTCTCGCTGTGCTTCATCCTGTCCACTGTCCAGAAAGGTTCAGAGTGTCATAATGCACATTGTTCAGTGTTTTAACTGTTGTTTTTTCTGTGGTGCCACTCAGCTTTTGACGTTTCACTGCAGTTAGCGCTGATTACGTTTGATATTTGCTGAGACATCGGTCTGTGTGTTCACAGTGCGTGAGAAACGAAAGAGCCTCTTCGTCAACAACGTGAGTGTGAGCTTTCACGATCGTTGTTTCCTTCAGTGTCTGCAGAGTAATAACGACCCCTGTGTGTGTGTGTGTGTGTTAGCATGGTACGACAGGGCGGAAGTTCAGCTCCTGCTCCACCATCTTTTTAGACGACAACACAGTCAGCCAGCCCAACCTGAAATACACCATCAAATGGTAAAATATGAAAGTTTATATGAAAAATATGAATTGAATTTAAATCTGTACATGTCATAACCAGATGTATGGGTTTTTTTCCCTCTCCAGTGTCGCGCTGGCGATTTACTATCACATAAAGAACAGGTGAGGGACATTTCATTGTGTTATTGTTACAGTCTGTCACTTAGTGGATTCAGGACTGTTCAGTTGTAAGCTGGAAAAAAACCTCAGATGAACACACAGACTCTGAAATAAAATGTCATCACTGTGTGGACATTTTTTCAACAGGGGGAATGGGAGGTGTTCAGGCCCTGAGCGGGGCCTGAGAGTTTAGTCTTTAGTTCAGATTAGAAAACACGATACATTTTTTAGAATTAATTTATAATATGTTATATATTGTTATTGTTATTGTATATGTTGAATCATTATACAGTATTTTTTAACATGCTATGGTATTTATGACTTTTACAATAATAACTGTGAGGCATTGTGTGTTGGAGGGTGGGTTGTTGTGATGTTTGTCAGGGTGATATTTCAATAAAAAGAACATTGACGTTTTTAGATGACTCTGTTTACGTTGTGTTTGTGTCCTTCAGGGATGTGGATGGAGGCATGCTGTTAGATATCTTTGACGAGAAGCTCCACCCCCTCTCAGTGAGCTGTCCAGTTCCTTTGACTGTATTCGATATGATGTCGTTTCAAACATGTCTCCTCCTTCCCTTCCCTCCGTCCTCCAGAAAGCCGAGGTGCCTCCGGACTACGACCGACACGACCCCGAGCAGAAGCAGATCTACCGGTTCGTCAGGACGTTGTTCAGCGCCGCTCAGCTCACATCTGAGTGTGCCATTGTCACGCTGGTAAGTTGCTTGACTTTTCCTTTGTGCTGCTCAGGGGAGAACATGTGACCACGCCGCGTTCACCTCTGTGGCTGTGCAGGTCTACCTGGAGAGGCTCCTGACGTACGCCGAGATCGACATCTGTCCGGGCAACTGGAAGAGGATCGTCCTGGGCGCCATCCTGCTGGCCTCCAAGGTGTGGGACGACCAGGCGGTTTGGAACGTCGACTACTGCCAGATTCTGAAGGACATCACCGTGGAGGACATGTAAGTCGGATGACATTGAATTAAGTCCTGGGTGAATAAATGAAAGAACAACTAAAGCCCCAAACAAGATTTACACAAAATATATAGTGGCGCCCTCTACAGGTTGAAACGTGGCTATTGCACTTTTCACCAGCTGTCTTCATTGTTCCACTCCTTGAAGAGAAGCACTAACCTGAAATGGGCTCACGGGTCAAGGTGATCTGCTCAGTGGGATCCAGCAGTCAGCGCCCAGATGTGTGCAGCTGTTCCTGAGGGATGTGGTCGACTTGTACTGATGTTTTTAATCCTCTGGCTTCATGTTTTTCTGAAAGTCACGGCCCACGTCATGCAGAAAGCCTCTGATTTCAGGAATGAACTGGAGCGACACTTCCTGGAGCTGCTGCAGTTCAACATCAACGTGCCCTCCAGCGTCTACGCCAAGTATTACTTTGACCTGAGATCACTTTCTGAGTCCAACAACCTCAGCTTCCCCCTGGAGCCGCTCAGCAGGGACAAGGCCCAGAAACTTGAGGTTCGATGGCCGATGGTCATTTTTATGATGTGACAGACGTTGGTGAGAAGAATCAAACCAACGTTACTTTGAAAAGTACAAACCTTGAACTGTCTTGATACGATGTCCTCTTTTTTTCCTACATCATCTCAGGCTATTTCCAGGATATGCGACGACAAGTACACAGATGCCCGGAGAGCTGCCAGGAAGCGCTCGGCCAGCATGGACAATCACTGTGGGATCAGATGGGTTCCAGCAATCCTCTCCTAACCACTTCCTGCCATCGAACCCAACACCGGCGGCTTCGAGCTGCGGACACGTGCTGGATGGAAGAAAGACTCCGCCGAACCGTTGTGGTGGCATGCTGTGGGTCTTCTGAGTGGAGGCCGGGAACTGAAACACAACTTTAGGTTTTAGTGTTTTTTTTTTCAAAAGCGGCTGAAGTGAACTCACTCAGTCTGATGCCTTCACGGTGCCTCAACTCATCTGGAGAAGTGACAGAAGGCGGACGCAGGAAACCTTCGAAAACCACTTGAACTCTGTCCAGTGTTGCGTTTCGTCTGGATCGTCTGGCTCCAATAATCTGCCTTTTAAACTGAAAGGATGTTTATTTATTTCCTTTTTTATTTGAACGTTTATGTGAAAACACAAGCAAAAACGGTTATTTGTTATTAATTTTGCAATGAGAAGCGCCTACGGACAGTTTAGACCAAAGTCTCATGGCGAGATGTGTTTGAATGTGGCCGCTGGCGAGGGGCCTCACCAGGTTTAAACAGGCGACCAGCTCAGATTGACGGAAGAAACTTTGAAGCTACAACTAACAGAAACGGCCCTTTGTCACATGGCACAACTGAGGCTGTCGGTGCTTCTTCATTTCTCTTTCTGTTTGCGATCGAACAGCAGAAGCTCAACGTCAGCTGACTGCAGAATGAATCGTTACGCACAAGTCTAGTTTCACTTTCCGAATATTTGGTCGAAATTAGACATCAGATGAACAAAAGATAAATACAAACAATAGTGTTAGTGGTCATTTCCAGTGAAGGTTTACAGTATTTCTAGTGTACCTCTTGATACTCAGGTAGTCTGCGAGGATCCTCATTTGCCCTGAGGGTTGAATTATGAAGGGTGACGAACAGAAATGGGGAAAAAGGTTCAGAAGGAAGAAATAGATATGACACCTTTGCCAGAACTAGTTATGTGATCAGCGTATTACTAATTTGGAGGGTTTTTCCCCACATCTGAACATGATTGTGGTTGACTCACAGAGGTTTTAAGGAGACCAAGGCACCTCTTTGCTGACATCTAGTGGATGTTTGGAGTCAGTGTGTCCAGGTTGATTCATGTTGGCACCGAGTCCAAACCCATGCATGCAGATGTCACAGTGAAGAGTGCATTTAGTGGACATTGAACCAAAAGAATTTCATCCCAAAAAGCATTTTTAACATTACGTACGAGCTGCACAAACTGTTTTTCCCATCATGCTACTGCACATTTTGGTAAGGTAGAGTGAGATGTACTTAAAAAAACTGAAACGAACAATTAATCAAAATGTAGAACAGAAAAAGACAGTTAAGGCTGGGGAGGAGGAGTGGGGGGGGGGCACTTTTCATTCCTTCAGTGTTAAAATGCTGCATTAAACAAACGCTTCGTGTTTGTCTCTTCCACACTGTCAAAGAATCTTTCCTCTGATGTGTTAATTTAACCATTCAAGCCTTGAAATTGTAACTTAACCACACACGTTTTGGCTGATGTGTCTTATTTTCCCTCAAAATAAAAAACAAAATCCCGAAACTTGGGCAGGCCAGGTTAAGTCCCGCCCACTCACACAGTGCTACCTCCTCTGTGAGTTATATTCTCCCCTCCAGAGTCTCCTGTTAGCGAAGACTACGTTGGTCCAGAGCAACATCAGCCATCAGTGCAGGAGATGCTACTTTTATAAGAGGGTCAGGTACCCCCAGCTGCAGATGTTTCACCATGTACATTTAGTGAATTGGCTTTGGGGGGTTTAGTTCCTCTTTAAATGAATAATTTGTACGGCGGCTGTGGAAGTAGACAGGACGATACAGACAGAATGGGGGAAGATGGAGCCGGCTCATGATGCAGTGATTTACTTCACTCACTCTTTTTTTGTTGAACAGAATCATACTTCTGTCATAAAATCATCACAGCAGCATCTACAAATCTCTGGATTGAAGCAGTCAATGAATGTGTGACACAAGAACATGAAATCACCTAAATTCTTTTGATGAGTGTGATTTTTTTTTTTTTTTGCATCCACGTTCAATCACATCATGGCTCATAGGTTACAGGGTTTTCAGGATTGTCTGAACGGATGATAATTATTTTGCTTATTAACTTTGTACAGTGTAGAAACAGCTGTGATATGTGAAGTATTCATTTGTGATTTTTTTTTCAATAAAAATGTGAAATAGTTTCTTTTACAAGCTGTGCCGTTAATGTTTTGGACTTGACTGTATTACAACAATATGATTGACAGATGGACTCCAGCTCACGTTCGCGTTGGATCATAAGATCGCCCACATGATTAGACACCTCCAGTGAGTTTGACTGGAACTGCGACATCCCAGCAATGCTTTGATGGCGGCCTGGTAAGAATAGCTCTCTCCTCAGGTCGCACACACACAAACACACACACACACACACACACACACGAATGACAGCATTAGAGGTGACTGTATTCAGTGTCGAGCTGTGCTGAAGGCGACTACAACACTTCTCTCGGCTGCCAAGATCATTGTCAAGAAGACTTTTATCCTCTTGTGCTGAATTATGAAGATGTTGAGGCCAGTGGATCTTGTCTTTGTCACCATCAGTCACAATGTCTCCTTCATGGGTGAGTCACTAAATATGAGAGAAAGAAATAAAACCAGAAAGCATGTAAGATCAGCTGTGCAAAATTTTTCATTTACACACATAAATGTGGTGTTTGCTGTGGTATAATTTGATTTCTCCTTTATTTGTAATGGTCATTATTTTACCTTATAAAATAAAGAGATAAAGATGAAGCAGTTTAGACAGTAAAACTGCCTAATCGCGACTATGTATGATTATCTAATAATATGATAATAGTACCATTATTCATTTACCTATAGTAGTTCATCATTCCTTCTTTTCACTTCTCCTCTGTTCCATCTTCATTCCCCTGCAGATATTTTACTCCGTTGTCTGTTGCAGGTAAAACCTGGTGGATGCTGATGGTGGTCTTGCGTCTGTTCATCCTGCTCCTGGCTGGCTCGACACTCTTCCACGACGAGCAGGAGAGGTTTGTATGCAACACCCTCCAGCCTGGCTGCTCCAACGTTTGCTTCGACATGTTCGCTCCTATTTCAGTCCTCCGTCTCTGGGTCTTCCATTTTCTGCTTCTCTGTATTCCACACATAATGTTTGCAACTTACGTCATGCATCAAATTCTGTCATACCCCAACTTTGGAGCGGTGCACAGCGACCAGAGTCGAGAAGATTATCCGTTCACCTTGGAGAACTCAAGCGCCTCCAGAGAAGTGTCGTTGAATAAAGCTCCACTCCCGGAAGGTGGAGTACCACGTTTCTACTGTTCGTACCTCCTTGTTGTGATTCTACGGATCCTTCTCGAAGTGGTCTTTGGTGGTGGACAATTTCTTCTCTTTGGATTGTCCATTCCAAAGATCTTCCTCTGTCATGAGGCTCCCTGCACGTCAGGGGTTGAGTGTTACATCTCCAGACCCACTGAGAAGTCCTTCATGCTGAACATCATGCTCGCAGTGACCTCCTCCTCTGTGCTACTGAGTTTGATTGATGTGGTTTGCACCATGAAGGCCATGGTGAAATGGTGGAGGACGAGTGAGATGCTAGTGGAGGAGATGAGCAAAGGAGAGCAAAGCAGCGTTTTTACAACAACAGAAGACATGGATGGACTTTCCAGCAGGAGAACGAGCCCGAGTGGATGTTCAAAGAATGCTCTGAAACATGAAAAACATGCAGGTATTATCTCAGACGATGGATCGTTCCATCCGTCTGCAAATGAGAAGCACCTGTATTGCAGCGACACAACACCAGAGCTCTCTCATATGTCTCTCACCAAACCAGCGCCCACTCACATCGTCCACCTAAAGCCTCCGATGGTCGCTTGTTCGGAAGGCGCGAACAACGAGGCTGTCAGAAAGCCCGGTCAGCACGCCGTGAACCCGAGTCAACAGCCTGACAGCAACAAATCTACCAGGGACAAACGGGAGTGGGTGTAGTGAACCAGAGAGATGACAGGTTTGCAAGTCACTGTTACATCAGTTGCCATGGTTATGGATGGAAACCTCACAGGATATTTTTCTGGAACGTTGTATTCATTCACAAATTGAACTTATTGCAGGTGTTTGTCTTTATAAACATCTCATCAGGGAAAAGGATAAATGTTCCTCTGATTAGACTCCATGCAGCGTTGCCAGGTGGGAAATGTAGGATTATTGTACCAGAGATTCAAAATGATTATATTTTGGTGGAAACTATCATGCACCCGTCATAACAGAAACAACAGTTGTGACGTGTCCTTCTGTACTGAGGCTCCGACGCATGTGTCAAGTAATTCAGGAAGATTGTATCAGCGTGTAACAAGTGTTGGTGACGTATGTTGTGACTTGTGATGGCTTATGTGATGATTACTTTCAAGCTTGATGGATGCGCAAAAAGTCACATGACCGATGACGTATGAAGCAGTAACTGCTTCTGTCACCTGAGTGACTGGCACAACTGCACGTTTACGGAATGATGAGATTATCATACATTTGGCTTTTTGGAGGACTATTGATCGTCCATCGGCCAAACTATCGTAATAAATATGATAATTATCATACGTGGCAACGCTGACTCCAAGCTCTAGCCTGCTTCCACCTTCAATGAGACATCCATCCGAGCGGCAGAGACACTGACAACCTCTATTCACATTGAAAAGGCCGGAAAGAAACAGAAAGACTCTTGCCAGCACAGTGCTTTAGGAATTTGACATTTAAGAGTTGGCAATCTCCTGCAGTCGTTTTCTTCAGCTGTCATTGTTATGAGAAAACGAGTCGCTAAGAAAAACACACACTGACCTTGATGTGGAGGTCATCATGCAGCGCTCAGCTGTTGTCTGCGTTATTGAGTGCTGGCGGTCAACAACAGACCCACTGACCTGACCTATGACCCCTCACCGGCCTGACTGTGACCTGACTACAGCAAACACTCCATCACCAACATCAGCTCCTCATTCAACAGGTGTCACCACAAACGGAGGATCAACAGCTCAGACATTGTTTTATGAATTAAAATGATTGTGTCTGTTCTTTCATATCACTTTTTTATGATGAAGTTTTCTTTGTTTTACTGACATGTAATTTATTTAACTGATGAATATCAAATATCAGCAGTTCATGCACTGGCGGGTTCACTCAGGACAAAGAAAGAGAGGATGGCCTTTTGACCTCTCTTGTATGTTTTTGCTGCTGCCGTACACATGCAGTTGTTTATATGTGTGTCTTATATGGATCTACAGAAAAACATGGATGTAGAAATGCAGATTAAGTATGTAAAGTAGTAATTAAAATCATTAAAAAATATATATTTTTTCATCACATTACTATTTAATTTTATTGTTTACTTTAGCCTTTCAAATGGTCCTTGAAGTTCCTCACACCAATTTACAGTATGTTTTATACTTTATTTAATCTCACAAAAGAAATTCACAAATTCACAGCAAAATTCAAAATCTTACCAAGAATATGTCTTATTTCTAATCAAAATATCTGTTTCCTAGTTAAAATCTCATTACACCTAACATGAATATCACCTGAAAAAGACACTAGTTTGAGACAATATTCACTTGTCAGTATTAAAATTAAAAAAAAAAAAAAAAATCCTGCTTCATTGGAATATTTTTCTGCTTATTTCAAGTGAAAAATATCTAAAACCAAGTTGCCTTTTCAGGTGATTAGTCTTATTTTAGGTGTAAAGAGATTTATGGCAAAAAACGAGACAAATCATATGAAGAATAGTTTGATCATTGCAGTGGATTTTATTTGTTTAAAGATTTCCATTACTGACACTTGACAACAATCACTAAGAATACAACAGAGACATGTTAGCGCTGCTGCTGCCCTTTCAAAGGCCCGGTGCCCTCATCATTCCACTTCTCCTGTGGTATTTGGGGCAGCAGAGACGTTAGCAGGTTGAGGCTCAGGAAAGTACCAGAACAGAGAGGTCACACAGGAAACCCTGATGACCCCAAACATACACAATGTGCGCGTGTTGTCTCGTGCAGTGACAAATCACCCGCAGACAGTTCTACACGTCGGTGTCCTTGGCAGGAATCCACCATGTTTGTTTTAACACGTGGTTGTATCATCTTCGGTCTTTACCTAGACATCTGAATAAAATATTAATCTGAAATACAATGCTTACTTTTTGTTACCAGATAGACAGGAAAACTTCTACTTGTGTTACGTCCTCTGACTTGAATTGAGTCAGGAAACACAATCCATTGGGTTGTTTTTGTCACGATAGTTCATGATATTGTTCTTTTGTTTTATCTTGGTTTTAGGTTTTTATCTGTTTTTATGGGTGATGTTGTTATGTGTATTTTATTTGTTTTGTATTTTATTTATTCTATTTTCTGTTTAAGATTCGGGTTCAGCTGTAGTTGTTTTTAAAGTGTTATACAAGTAAAGTTGAGCTGAGTTGACCCTTTGTATGCAGAAAAAATGAGATTGTTGTTGTGCAGTTGTGTTAGGATTAGAATCATTTCGTATCATTATACAACAGATTGTACAATGAAACTGAATCACTGCTGCTGTAGTGCAATAGTGCAAATTAAAGTAAATTAAATCAAAACTATGCAAGAAGTAAAATAAAACAGAATCAGATGTTATAATAAAAAATGGCCAAAGCTATGGAATGTGTTCAGAAGGAAAAAAACGACAAAAAAACAAAAAACAGAACAGCCTATTGAATAAAACCAGACGCAGTCCAACAAACAAGGATTTAAAATGACAAAGTCATAGTACACAGCACTAACCAGCAGATCTAATGGACAGAAACTGCTGGTTCTTCTTTTGTGATGTTTTTTTTCTGATCGGTTACTAAAGATGAGCTGAGTGATTTAGCAGAAACCAGCTGGGGAGCAAATGAAAAATGAAAAGTAAAACCTCCGTGTGGAGGGAAGTAACGGTCAGGAAGATTGAGGAGGTATTTTTGGGATCGCTCTTCCTGCCCCTGCGGAGAATGTCAGTAATGACAAACATGACCTCTGACCTCTCACCTCCACACCCTCACCTCACACAAGCCTGTGAGATGGATGAACGTCTAAATGTGAAGAGAAAATCAACCCAAGCATCAGCATTCAGACTCTTAGTCAACCGCTTAGTCCAACGTGTTCAAACCCTTCGGGGAGAAAACCACTCACATCCTGACTCCGCTGATAAACGTCATCTCTCTGTTCCATTCACCGTTTGTCACAAAAAAAAACAAAAAACAAAACAGTTTGTGTTGGCATGAAACATGGCGGTCAACTGGAAACTGGTTGTAACTGAATTTTTTAAAAAAATCTAACACGCAGTGATTTTATTTCAGAATAACTGATTATTTTGGGGGCAGATGTGATTCAATATCACCAGATACCAACCACAGCACTGATTCATGATCAAATATAATCCTGAAGAATCATTTTCAAACATTTAGTTTGACACATCCACCAGCACAGCCTCATGTCTGTCTCAACTGATGTCTGTCTCATTTTATTGAGTTGTTGTGCAGTGACGATAAAAAGGATTCTGATTGTAAAAACGGTTAAGAGTCATTTTATTACTGAGTTAAACCAACGCTGATCATTTCACAGTCTGAGGTGACTCAGCAGAAAACAGAGAGGGGCGAGAAGATCTTGGAGAGAATAAAAACAGACGCCCCTCCAAAGGAGGCAGAGAGCGTCGAGAGGTGTGTCGATTTGACTGCAGGTCAGGTTTTGACCCCACACCAGGTGGAGGGGCCTCTCAGTCCTGAAGGGATCAGCAGCAGGTAAGTGGCAGGCTGAGTGCACAAAGGCAGCATTCACGCCGTTTGTCTGCCTTCCATCTGTCCGGGGAGAGCTTCTCTTGGCCCGCTGACTTGGTGTCTTGTTTAGGTTAGCGGGAGATGGATCAGACTTGACCTCTCAACCCATTTCCTCTGTTGATTTTCGCTCTGGGCCTGAAGGAACATGCCGGACTGCCCTCCCACAACAAACAGCCTGCACTCACGCGCCACACGAGGAGGAAGTCCGCTGGAGGATAAGAAGCTGCAGCCGAGCGATTTGTTTGAATTAGACTGAGCAAACAGGACCTGCTGATGGAGGTGTTCATTTAGGGAGGGGGCCATTTGTTTTATTTGGAGAAGTAGGGGTGCGTAATGTGTTGCTTTGATCCATTTTTAAAATGTTGTTGTCTGCTAATGTGGAAGGTCAGTCATTTTTTGACTAGTTTTTGTCATTATGCAGAAAAGCATCTGTCTTCTGTGGAAGTTTCCAGACTCTGAACCACATTTCGGAGGTATCAGCGTGAACGCGTCGTCCCATGTTATCTGACTTTCTTGGGAGAGAGGAGCAGCGACACAACACGACATGGCAGTGGGTGTCAGCGTTCAATCCAATGTCTCCCACTAGGAGGCGCCAAGTTACAACGTGAGCCACTTGTTGCAGTCACAGCTCAGGTTTGAATTATTAACCGCAAGGTGGCAGCATAACACCACGTTTTGTCTCCGTCTCTCCTGACATCGTTTGCAGCTGCACTTTGCAATTCGCACAGAAACAACGACAAAACGTTTTCAAATAAGTGCAGATTGATGGCCCCCGTCCAGACTGAAGACAGACACACACACACACACACACACACACACACACACACACACACACACTCGTCTGTCCCTTCTCACTGGCGTCTCGATCATCAGCTGGAGGCACCTTATTCACAGAAACCTGATCTGCGCACATAATAACATGTCATTTACTGTAAGTCGTCTATCAGGAGAAACTGAAATGAACCCAGTGCTCTGACTTCAGTGGCTGAAAACTGCTTGTAGAGAGGAACAAGAGTTGAAAAGCTGCATTTCAAATCGTGTGAAATGTCCCATATCCCAGTGGTCACGATGACTAAGCTCCCTCACGGAGAAAAACCACCTGTGGCGCGTCCTCTTTTCAACTAATATGTTAAACAGCTGTCAACATCCACCCAATTACACACAAACTACACACGTGCCGTGTCGTATTGCGAATGAGCAGGACGCACGAGTAACAATTCAATAAAAATGTTTTATTCTCAAAATAAAAATCTTCTATCAAAGTGAAATTATACATATTTACAAAGCTCGTTAATTTCCATGTACAAATGTACAAAATATGTACAGCAATAATTATATAAATACACTTTACGCGCTGATGCAACCCGTATGAGGCAGTATTAAGGCATTGGTTCATTTAAATCCACTTTAGAGACGCAAAACTGGCCCAGTTTGTGGCGGAGCAGGTTCATTGTAAGTGTATTTAAGACACAGCGGTCGTTGGGGGGGCAGGGGGGTCTTCACACTGGGGGGAAACTCGTCAGCTGTGCGCATTCAGTCCAGCTCCGATAAGACTGCGTTCCCCACGCCAGGTACATTGTTCCGCTGCTGACAGCGTCATTCTCATTAATGTGCTAATTACAACACGCTGGTGGACAATCCCAGCACAATTAGTCCCCCCCCCCCTTCCCTTCCCACCCTCCCTGTCATTTGGATAAGGCAAAGGAGTGTCGGACCGTTTCAGGTGCGTGGGGGTTCGCTGTCATCCAACTGGACTCGTAGTTGACTTGAGGACGTGACGTCACTCAACGTCTTGGAGCAAACTACAGCACCTGTTACCTGCGGATGAACCCGGCAATGGAGCATTTAGTCCAAAATCCACATTGGGGGGTGGGGGGGCACACTGCTCAAATTAAAGATCTTACTAAGAATATTGGTCTTATTTCTAATCAAAATGTCTAATTTCGAGCTAAAGACCTCTTTACGCCTAAAATAGGAAACATTCGCCAGTGGAGCAAGTGTTTTCTTTTCATTGTTTCAAGCAAACATCAATCTTGTTCCACTGGCACAAGTGAAAAACTGCTTGAAACTAAAAATATCTTTTAGTACCGTTCTCAGCTGATGTGTCCTGTTTGAAGTGTAAAGACATTTTAGGTCAGAAATGACATAAGAAACAATGTGGTCGAAGAACAATCGCCGTCACGTGGGAGATGCGTTTGACAGCCGCTGCGGGTCAGACGCGGGACAGCGGCATCTGCTTGGGACACGACACGGAGCTGGCCGTCCCGGACCTCCAGGTCAGCCCCGTGCTGACGTCACTGTACATGGAGCCGGCCGACGCTTTGCTCCCCCAGCAGCAGCGCGTGCAGAACGTCCTCCAGGAGTCGAGGGTCTTCCCGGACCAGATCCAGCCCCCCGAGGTGATGCCCACCAGGAGGCACATGAAGTACTTGAGCATGAACACGGCGTAGTCCGGCCTCTGCCTGCTCGCGTCCGACGTGCACGTGCAGTTGTGGGCCACTTCCCACGTGTGCCGGTTGTGCTGCTCGTAAAAGTAACACGCCACGATGACGGTGGCCGGGACGGTGTAGAGCACCGTGAACACTCCGATCCGGATCATCAGCCGCTCCAGTTTGTCGGTCTTGGTCCCCCCTTGTTTGATAACACTCCTGATCCGGAACAGAGACACGAAGCCGGCCAACAGGAACATGGTGCCGACGAACAGGTAGATGACGAGCGGCGCCAGCACGAACCCCCGCAGGTTGTCCAGGTTCTGGTTGCCCACGTAGCACACCCCCGCCACGGAGTCCCCGTCCACGGAGCTCAGGGCCAGGACGGCGATGGACTTCATGCTGGGGATGAGCCAGGCGGCCAGGTGGAAGTACTGGGAGTAACTGGCGATGGCCTCGTTCCCCCACTTCATGCCCGCGGCCAGGAACCAGGTGAGGGACAGTATCACCCACCAGATGGAGCTGGCCATGCCGAAGAAGTAGATGAGCAGGAAGACGACGGTGCAGAGCGCCGGACCCGTGGTGTCGTAGTGGATGTGTTCGGCGCCGTGGTCGCGGCTGCAGGCGACTTGCTCGTGTCCGGCGATCAGTCGGACGATGTAACCCACCGACACGAACATGTAGCAGGCGGAGAGGAAGATGATGGGCCGCTCGGGGTACTTGAACCGGTCCATGTCGATGAGGAACGTCGCCACGGTCGCGAAGGTGGAGACGAAGCAGAGGACGGACCAGAGCCCGATCCAGAAGCTGGTGAACGTCCTCTCCTCCGGGGTGAAGTAGGGGTTGTGGCAGGACATGGCGCAGTTGGCGATCTGGCCCGTCCTGACGCGGTCGTGCAGCGGGTGGAGGTCGCTGGTCACCGGCACCATGGGAGCGCGGCAGAAGCAGCCCGCCTCACACGGAGCCGCCGCCGGCTTGTGCTTGCCGGGGACCCCGCGCCCGGAGTCGCTCTTCTTCCGGGGGTTGTAGGGCTTCAGGGGTCGGTTGGTCGGCTTGGCCACCACCGGGGACACGGTGGTGGTGGTCTGGCTCTGGTTGTAGTCCATACACAGCATGTCGTGCTGGCCCTGCTTCGGCAGCAGGTCGCACCTCATCCGGTCCGGCCACGGGAAGCCGTACTGCCTCATGAGCGGCGCGCAGCCGGCTTTAGCCCGCTCGCACACGCTCCTGCACGGCGGCAGCGGCTTCTTGTAGTCCTCCAGGCAGATCGGGGTGTACATGCTGCACAGGAAAAAGCGCAAGTCCGGGGAGCACTTGATCTCCACCAGCGGCCAGAACTGGTGCACCTCCAGCCCGGCTTCGTCCTGCGTGTCGTGGTTGAACTGGTTCGGCATGTAGGTGTAGTTGTAGCCGATGCCTTTGCACAGAGGCACCGAGATCTCCTGGCACTGGAGCTCCTTGGCGGCCATGCAGCCGCGCAGGACGAGGGTGAAGAGCACGCACCATCCCGGGATGGTCCTCTCCATCGTTGGCGTGTCTGCGCAGCGGGTCTTCCTCCACAAACAGTGCGTGGGAACTTGCGCCGTGCAAGTCCGATTTAGCCCCGAATCAGTGCCGGAGTCATACTAGAGGATACGTGCGGAGAGAAAAAGGTCCCAAACAAGCGTCCTCACTACTGCGTCTCTGCGTCTTTGTGTCAGCGCAGGACCGTCGCTCCTCATGCGGGGTGGGAGGAGGACGACCCAGGGTTTATACGGGAGGGGGGTGGGGGGGGGGGCCCCCCC
>CAAKHB010004565.1:28892-48892 GCA_901007665.1 Aeoliscus strigatus
CGTGACACACACACACACACACACACACACACACACACACACACACACACACACACACACACACACACACACACACACACACACACACACACACACACACACACACACACACACACAGGGCTGGTTAGCATAGAACTGACCTCAACATACAACACCGCTGCCTCCACATGATCAACACCACCACCCTTATGTTTCAATCAAAGACCCTGTGCTGTTCTCCCCCACATTCCCTCTGACATTCAAACATCACTAACACATGCAACGGCATTGAAATATCTGGAAACAGAATGATTCTCTCAATAGCTGGGATTTTTTTCGTGCTGCACCACAAGTGGGAAACAACAATACACCAAAACGTACCAAATCAAACAAACAAAAACAAAAACAGAGACGTGTGCATTGAAGAACTCAACTCCACTGTAAGTTGTACTTCTTCCTTCACATTTTCAATGGCAATTACCACACTTAACTGCACGCTTTCAACTCAAAGGCCCATTTTACCACACAGATCATAATATATGGGCATTTTAAATTTCAAAGGGTACTGGTTTAGCTCTGCAACACAACTGATCGCCACATCAACTGATGAAGTTGGTCTAGAGCCAGCTATCTGCTGTTGGTAAGTTGGGAAGGCCACTTGAACATTTACCGTAAAGATAACGATAAAAATATGGGTGCACTGGAAATGTCTGAGGTGCAGCAGGATTGGGGATGTGAAAGATGTTCTGGGTCTCTGTGACTCTTATCCAACAAACAGCGAGTTCTTTTAGACATTTTAATGCATCAACCATAAAACTCCAACACTCCAAATGAGAGAAAGAGCTGGATGGAGCTGACTACATTCTGGAAGGTATTTTTACAGAATCTTACTTTCTGTCGGAGCAGTTTCAGTGTGCCAGACTGTGTGTGTGTGTTCCGTCGATGACAATGTTCAACAGACCTCGAAGTGAAAGTCCTGTACGATAATTTGGACTATATTTTTGGAGTGAAAGCTGCCTCAGCTGCCTCAGTCTGACCATTTGTCTCCATTTGTCTTCCACACAAACTGTAATCCCTTCATACTCTAGTTTAAATTTGGAGTGTAACCCAGCTCTGTGGGTGTTAAGGCGAGCTTTTCTAAATTGCCACTTGTTCTCCTGGCGTCATTAAGACCCCGGGGCGACAGGACGCCTGTTCTTAAATTGCTACCACTGGAAACAGCAGAGGCAAGTTATAATTACACGCTTTCTTCGGCAACGGTGACGTCTTCTCCACGGTAAACAGGCGCGTTCGGCCAGCTCTGGTCCTGAGGATTCATTAGGAGCCGTGACGACAGCCTCGGAGGTAACGGAGTCGCTGGCTGTGCTTTACGAGCAGCTTTCACCTCAGAGGGAGCTTGTCAGCGAGGCTGTTCCGAGGGCAGAAACAGTGACGAGGTGGGAAATGGAACCATGTTGAAAGCCATTAGTGTTCCATTCGTGTTTGGGAGGGAGCCGCAAAGCGAAGGTGACAGACTGCACCTTCCTTCATCTGACACTGTGCCATATGTGTGTGTGAGAGAGAGGACATTTTAAACAAATGACCTCTGTTCTCTAGAGCAGCAGATCAAGAAAGAGAGTTGATGTGGGACTTTTTAAGGCTTTCTTCGGAATTCTACCATAACAACGTCATTGTGTGGACAGTGTACATTTTGAAGAAACTACGATTTTGAACTTTCACCTCCTTTTTCTGGCGTGAATGTAAAACAAAATATGTATTTTTGCAGTGCTGATACTGCTACAACTTCACGTTGACCTTTGTATTGAAACCAGTGGATGCATTCTTAAGGTTTTAAGTAGATCCTCACCTAGAGTGTCACAGCACATGTATGAGGAACACGTGTCTCCTGTACCGTTTATTGAATCAGTCCCACACTTAACGGGGCGTTGATGTTGATTCATGCATCAGCGTGCGACAGTGCCTGTATTTGATGAGCTTGGGTGCATTTAGAATGAGAACTTGGTGAACATTCCTACCTGCTTTCTAGCTGTAAGAACATGTTGCCGTCATTATTAACTTTTTCTCTTAGTCTGATGAAGAGCAGCTTTGCTCAAAAACTTGACTTTGGTGTAATAAGTAAGTGCAACTATCGTGAAGCACCACAACATGGTCATTAGCAGCATAATTATCTAAAAATACATACTTAAGCAGATGCCAAAAACATCGAAGAACATCAGTGAATAAAACACATGTTTTGGTTGGAGTGGAGGAAACTATGTAAGAAGCGTGTTATTGTATTTATGTCACATGCACATGAAGTATAGTTAGAATCACTCGACAAGAGTCGAAATGAAAAGCAGCATCTCCGTCGTGTCTGGTCCGTGTTGGCAGACTTCACCGTCCTCAGTGGATCTGGCCTTGTTTTCTTTGTCTAGACACCGGTGGTAAACCTGTTGGCCCCCCCGCCCCCTTTTTTTTTCTTTTAAAACTGTCCTTCCTTAAAATGTGCGAGGCAGTGAAGCTGGAAAAGCCATTGAGGGCGGATATCAGATGATGTGTAACTCGGGCTTAAAATAACATGTACGCAAGCGTGTGAGTCCGAAGGCTCAGCTTATTTCCTGAAGGGTTTAAGTGACCTCCTTTTTACTTGTTGGGGACAAATCTGACAAACATGTGTACGTGCAGGTTAATAAACACACCAAGCGCATACTCTTACAATCCCACACACATACACACATCTGCACGGAGGGTAAACAGCAGCTAATATTTACCCATGCTCGACCTGTTGGTAAGAGATTACCCCTGCAATTACACAAAGTGTGTGTGTAGTGTAGTGTGTGTGTTTGTATAGAATCTAATTTAAAGGCATTTATAACTGCATGTGCTGTTGTAGGTGTTTCTATGTAAACACCTATGATATATGTGTTTGCATGCAGCGCATTTATGTAAAACAAACAAATATTCCAGGCCAATGCTGTAAAACCATGTAAAACCTTCTCAGATTAATACAGTTTCTATCTCATTGTCAATCTAATCTGTTGACAAACTGCAGCAGAAAGAATTTGTCCTGGGCAAAGTGGACGTCTGTTTTCTTTCCATGAATGCGCATTTTTTACTAGGAGGATTGACGCATTCCACAAGAAGGCGACGAGTTGACCCAGACAAAACCTGGTGAAAAAGCGTCTGACCACCCTGTCAAACCCACCCACACCCATTGTCGACCCATAGGGTCCCCACACGAGCACCCTGACCAATTCGCAGTAAACCGAGAGAACCACACCCCCACACCCTAACGCCAACCACACAGACATTTGTAAGAGCTGTATGAAACCCAAAACTACTTGGACTGACGTTTACATGCTGTTCAGAGATGAGCGCAAAAGAGGAAATCTACATGGAAGAGGATGAGTCAGCAAAAGATCATTAGCTTGGGCGCTTTGGTGCCCCGACTACAGCCAAGGAGAAGAATTAAGGATCAAATGTAGATGTTTTTTTCTATTAATTATAGTAGCGAAGACTGCAACCACCATGTTTCAGTCTATGATTTTATGCTACTTCCACTACGCAACTCATAATTCACCTGCAGCTGACAGTAAAGACGTCTATTACTGGTACAGCACGACGATTCGGTTATCTCCCAAAGAGCCGACTTCAACTGAACGACATTCCTGCTGCGGAAGTGTAGCCCCCACAAAATCTCCCGGTATGCCACTCAGCAGTGATAAAGCACGCACCCTGGCATAATTAATCTTATCTCACCTCAAATAAGTCAGACAACAGGTGTGGTTTAGTGCAGCGAGTCCACAATGACTTCAGCTGCAAGAGCCCTCATTTGTGAGATAGCGCTGTCAAAGGCGAGGCGAGCCCAAGAGAAATGGTTGTGTTGTCAGACACTTGTAAAAATGTCAATCTGTGCGGACTAATGATGGTATTTTGTCTGCAGATGAGGGTGGTATTTTTATGTGACCTCAAAGGATAATGCAGAAATTGTCTGACTGATTGGGTGGCGCCATTTTGGGACATTTGCGGTAAATTCCTCCCAATATCACACTCAGATGTTAACAGATATCAACACGAAACACTCCAGATGAATTCATTCTGACTGTAACTGTCTGTCTTGCAAATGCTTGCTGTTTTCATTTAAACTTTCAGCACCTTCTTTTTTCCCCCAGCTATGTGAATATCAGAGTTTGGCCCCTTGAACTCGGCTCCAAAGGTCATATACGTTGACACAGCGAGACACTCCTTTCTTTTTCGTCCAAGAGCCCTGGGTACTTATTGCACACAGGCTCCAAATTTAGAGACACAACCCTAAATACATAAAGTCTTTTATGCCATATGGCGAACAAACGTCTCATCCTGCTCAGACAACAACCTACTAATCTCAGTGAGCTGTAGGTAACTGTTTAGTTTCCGTGGTAACGCCGGCATGTTGTGCTGCTCCATAGTGAGAGAGTATGTAAAGAATAAATCAGTACTTAGACAGCAGCAAAGTTTTTTTGACGCAGCAACAGTCATGTGGCGAATGTAGATGTAGTGGTGCATGTTACATAAAAGTAGCATATGACTTCTTTTATTATTCATTCTAAATGTCTCTTAAACAGGAAATGAACGTGTGGAAGGTGGCATCTTGTCTCTGCAGCTTCACATGTCAGATATAATCTGCGTTTTTATCAATGAATCGGTAAGTGTCTCTCGGGATTTTAGGGCAGCAGGCACACTCTTCAATTCTGAGTGACTGAATGAAACATGCCAATCTGTGCAGTAAGCTGACAACAATGTCTATAAATTGGTCATTAAGTTGCAAATAGCATTTTATGAATGAACCAAATATTATAATATATAAATAAGTTAATATAACAATATAAAAATAAC
The DNA here is from genome assembly GCA_901007665.1 of Aeoliscus strigatus. Lineage (NCBI taxonomy): Eukaryota > Metazoa > Chordata > Actinopteri > Syngnathiformes > Centriscidae > Aeoliscus > Aeoliscus strigatus. The sequence goes on from CAAKHB010004565.1 coordinate 33,726, forward strand.
CAAATATAAACCAAACAGTATAATGTTACAGTATGAAAGGGTGGAAAACGACCCTTTGAATGGTTCATCCACAAATCAAAGATATTCAATCGACTATCATTCAAATAAATCATAAAGTATAGACAATTTTGACTCTTATTACACTTTTACTTTCATTACTAATAACCAGAAGAGTTGGCTATTAAGTTGGCGAGTGATAATGAATGTATTCAGAGGTCAGAGGTGCATCTTGCACAGGCATCAACAGACACACCTGTGGGGGGAAAACATTTCTCCTAATATCTGATGTCTGCTGATGGACCTGAGACATTATCGGGAGCCAGAGTGTCTTTGCATAAAGACCGCCGGCGAGCCGCTGTGGTGCGGAGCCGTGAGCGCGGCGTTGGGTTTCGCCGCTGGGCCTTTTTGACGGGGCTCACTGGGGATGGGTGGGGATGTTGAGCGCCGCACAGGCACTTATGAAGGACGCACATTGTTGCCAGCCCTGGGGAGAAAACCGAGCAGTCTGGCAACAGAGGCGGAATTTCCTACTGCGATGTTATCTCACACAAGACATTTAGCTTCAGCCAAATGAGGGAAGGAGAAAGAAAGAGGGAGGTGTGGAGGAGGAGGGGGGTGGAGGGAGACTGACAGCGGAAGATGGAGGTGGGAGAAAGGTGAACGGGAGTGGAGGAGGGAGGGAAGATAGCGTGCAAGAATGAGATTGGATGTGAAAAAGTACCAAACTCCCCGCTGAGCTGGGGTGGGCCATGGACGCCTGATCGGAGTCCCTTTGTCTGACTTAATGGCACGTTCACGTCATTACACCCCTCTGAGGTAAGACTGGCAGCTGACACTCAACCCTGTGTGGAACCTGACTGTTCAGACCTAATTATCATCGGAGGCACACATCAGACACTGCACACATGGAACGTTGTAGAGCTCACAGTGTGGACTCAAGACGAAAAAATAAAAACAAATTGAAAGAGTCAGGGAGGAAGAGCTGCAGGGCGCACGAGGTGAAGCTGAATATTGGATTGGATTACGTGGGAAATATTGGAATTAGAGTGCAGATATGTTTGGAGGACGAGTCTGCTATGCAGCTATGAGGGGTCAAAGGTCATTTCCTTCACATTGGAGAATTACAGAGGTTTGATGGGTGAAACAAGCCGAATACATTGTCTGAGCTATAAGATGAAAAGTTGAAGGTGCTCGACGCTGAGAAGTTAACAAAACCAAACCAGGAGGCCTCTGAATGTCTTTAAGTGCTTTTAAACTTGCACAATTTAAGTTTGACAGACTCATGTGCTTGTTGTCTATAAAGACAAACACTGGGGAGCTGCAGGTTGGGTCTCAGATACTAAAACACAAAGTCCAATGCTTATTAGTGCCAAGCACACACTGACGACACAAACATCCAAACTGCAACGAGGAGAAGAAACCATCGAGTCTGGAACACTACAACGCACTATTTACTATTTTCATCAAGCAATCGGCCTTTGTATTTGAAACATCCTGGAGCTTTTACGTCACACTTACCAACTGACGCCGTATTTTATTGTTTTGTGTTACAGTTTAAATAAAGACCCCAACCTCTGGTGAGCACCTCTGATGATAAAATGATGAAGGAGTCATAGTTGGTTCATCCCACGAGGTGAGCAGGTTCCGGAAGGCTTCAATCCGTCTAGCCCCGGAAGACTTTGAGTTGGGTAGATAAAGGTAATAAACATTGTAAATGGACTGCGACGCAGCTTAATCAACTGCCGTGGATTCAACTACAGGAAGAACAGCATGGTAAATGTTTGACACGAGTTGTACTCTCAGTTAGGTAATGGCTGACCAGACTGAGATTAAGACGTTTTGAATACGAGATAATGATTCGCAGAGCGTTGACGCACCTCACACCGCGGAGACTTTTACAATCAGCATCCTTCGACAGTACATTAATTTGTCACCTTTTGGGAAATACTGACACTTTGACACACTTCTGTTGTGTCGATGGAGAAAGGGTTGTCTGATGTTGAATCCAGAGTGAAAGTATGTGTAAGTGCTTTGCAGACATCTCGAGTCAGACGGGCAATAACGTTTGGTCACATGTGCGTTGAAAGGACAGTCTCTGTCAAGAAGAGAACTGACGGTCGGACCTATTCTCGGACTGATGCTCGGACTGGCCGTCGTATAAAAGTATAATCTGGAAATCCAGACACACATCTAGAAAGATGGAAGTTCTGGGTGGAGGACAAACCAAGAAATTGGCCTTCAGCTATTTTGTTTATCGTGAATGAGCTCCAAAGGTTCATACCCAGACGGACCATCAGAGGAAATCCAAATTTGCAAACAGAACATGTGGTTTTCAGGTTGAGAAACACGTAAAGCGACATGCAGGAAACAAAGCATAAAATAAAAAATAATGACATTTGAATTTAAAATGAGGTAGTTTTGTTGGTTATTACACAGATTATTGCACATAAACATGTAGTTGCTGTATCAAACAGAAGAAGACAATGAAACATGAGCGATTAGTGGAGCCACCTGAGGAAATAGATGCAGCAGGTTTGACATATGACCTGTCAATCTAAATCACATTTGGACCTGATGAAGCTGATGAAACCAACTTGAAACTGACACACTGCACTTTGTACGCTGACAGGCAGTGTAGTTCCAGCAGCAACAGGCTGACAGTTATTTGAAGGCGGATGTTGAAGGAAGCTCCAAAAATAAAACACCAACAGATCTTTGATTCGTTCAAAAGAAAGAAAGTGCCAATGAGGCGTGAAGTTCACCTGTTTTCCAATGCAAATGAACGGAACGAATTTTGTTGCCACCTGTGGCGTCATCTTGACAACTGAGCAGTGATCTGCATGATTATGACGGATGGGAGTCTTTCATTTGACTCCTTTTCACAAAATTCACCATGAAAAAGTTCCACGTTTCAATTCGGGGATTCAGAAAAGTCAACAGTGTAGTCAGGAGAAATGGTTCAGGTGTTCATCTATCAACCAGTGAAATGTATCTGCCCAATATTTTTGCATTTTTCCCACTAACTAATATTAATTAATAACTAACTCATATTCACGGTTACAATTTTAGTTACGGTACATATGAATTTTTGCCAAAACCAAGTCTATACATTTAGAAATATTTTTTTGTTGTTCAAACACTGGCACATGTCGACATTTGAAACAGCTGAGAACATTTATTCAGTTGTCAAAAAGTCCTCATGTATTACTTTACTTTATTTGAAATAATTGAAATAGTTACACTGCTGTGCTTTCCCATCACTGGCTGTGTACACTTTATCTTAATACATAACTGTTGCAACAATATGGAATAAGAACTTGAAAGCAGCACTAGCAGCCATTAATACAATTCATTAATTGTATTAGTGGAAATTGTTTTTTCCTGAATGAAGTATTCCTGTGATAGAATCCACATTTACTGATGAAAAACAGGGCTGTAAATGATGTTGATTCTCTGAACATCTCTAATGGTCACTTGTTATTTGCGCGATGTCATTATTTTAGCTTAAATCCCGCGTCAGCATTCATTGTGATGTGAATGGTCACTTGTTGCTGTGTGTCTGCGTGAAGAGGCCCAGCGCTGGTCGACTTAGCTGTGTGACACGCGATAGGGTCCAAATCCAAAGTGGAATGGCTGCAGGCTTCAACCTGCGCTTAAGAGGGTCACTGCCGAACAAAGGGGGTTCAGTCCCTCGCTGAGAGGCTGCACATACTGAAAGGAACGAGGCCGAGGCCGAGGCCGAGGCAGTGTGTGTGTGTGTGTGTGTGTGTGTGTGTTAGTGACAGGGAGCGTGAGCATGCTGCAGGATGACAATTTAAACAACAACCAATTCTTCATGTGTTTGAGGTTATCTGTGTTTTTCGTCGGCGTAATCCAGGAAATACACGTTTAGTGAAATGAGCCATCCTTCCCTTCCAAAGCACCAGAGGCGACATGACTTTCTGATGACCGGGACTGATCAACCGCTCTGTCGTATCATCTGCTGCCCTCATGACAGCAGATGGCACACATGTTCTTAAGCCCAATTTATGCTGCAACGTCAAATGGACGGCGTAGGGTCAGTGTCGTAGCATAGCCCACCCTACAGCGTAGCTTGAAGTGAACCTTCCCTGAAATTCAACTGTGATTGGCCTGTTTGCCTCACGTGATTTCCCCCGATCTTAAAGAGACTTCTGTAGACCCCCAGACAGATACACGCAAAAGTATAAACACTGTGTAGGGCCTCCACATAGTCCGAGTCAATTCAACGCAGAAGCAGAAATGGGGATTTACAGTTACATACGTGTAAACCCTCAGTAGCTGAACAGTGTAATACACTGCACAGATGGGTAGAAACATACAGTGCGATGCAGCATCCAGTCACAGTTGATACGTCTTTGACATGGGGAGACATCAGTCGTCTTGGGTTTTATTACTCAGCATCACCATTGCTGCACTTGAGGAGGAGTGAGGAGCGAAACTTAGTGTAGTGTCCGAGCTCAGCGTGTCGGTCGGATCAGTCAAGTCAACAATAAAACACAAACTGTATGAGTCAAATTCAACATGATATGATGTGTCCTGTGGCTTTCTTCACAATTACACATGGAACGCTGCGGTGCTGCTCATAAATTCACTACACTGATGGCAACCAGTTGTTGGTTCAGTGTTTCGCTCAAGGACGTTTCGCCTGAAGGAGCTGCAGGGGATCGAATGAGTAACCTTCAAACTGGAACTAGCAGACCTCCTGAGATCCCCCCCGCCCCCCCCACACACACGTGGGCTGGTTATGCTAATGCACTGAGCAAAGATGATAAAATTACAACTGATAAACTGAAATCACTGAAATCATTCTGAGATGTTTATTGATTTTCATCGACATGTCAGTGTGTTTTAAAATCTCTGCCCCTTTAGAATTTAATCAGAAAATTTCAACTCTCAACAGATTCGGTACTGTACTCCAGTTTTTGTGAGGATTTTGTAACCAAATGTGACATGTTTAAAAGCCTTTGTACACAGCTCCTTCTTCCCTTTCTGTGACCGGTCACACCTGCCGCCTCTCCTGCTGGGTGAGCTTTGTGCTGCACTCTGAATGAATCCCAGCATTTCTCAAGAGCCGTTCGTTATGTGGAGGCTTTTAGTTGCTCAGCACTGTCCTGGTGTCTCACATATTCCTCGTCTGCCAGGCTCAGCTGTCCGAAGAAACTCCCCTTTTTTTCCATGAGAACAATTCACCATCCCCAGACTGCTTGAGACAATATCTGTACTATTCTCGAGGAATAGCGTTCCCACAGAGTCACGAACTGTCTGCAAATTGTGCCTTTCTCTTCTTTTATTATGATTCCAAACTCTTGTCGTCCCTGTTATTGCCTCTCACAGTGTTTTGGCAGGCACCTCCTCCAATCGAGGAATATTTCACCTCTTTAGCCAAACGTGAAGTGCTAAAATCTGCTGCAGGCGCTTTTCTCTCTGCCTGGCAGGCATCATTCAGTGTCCCAACATTTCCCACGCCAAATAGGCTTAGAAAGCTAAAATAAAGTCCTGTCAAGTTTGTCCTCTTTTTCTGCCACTGTGTTTTTTCACCTCTGTATCTATTTGTTCCTTTTCTCCTCTCTTCCTCCCTCCTCCCCTCTCCTCTTCTGCACGTCGAACATGTCATTCTTCGTCTTTTGTACCTACAGGCCCTTTTCCCCCATTGAACTCCCCGCCCTCACCACTCCTTTGGCTCTGCCGTTCTCTCTCTTGGGCCTAATTATGAGCCAGCATTAAATAAAAACATTTATATTTCTCTTAAAAAAAAAAAAAAAAAAAGCCCCTCTTTGCCTCCTCTGGACAATGAGGGCTTGTGATTCTCCGCTCCCTCCTGCTCCCTCTTTCTGTCTCTTTCTCTGCTGAGTGGCCATTCACTGGGGGTCTCTGTCTCTCTTTGTGATTGGCTCGCTGGAGGACTCCTAGGGGGCAGTAATTGTGTCTCATTAAGTCTTACAGTAGTCGTGAGGGGAGTGTAGCGGTGTGGGAAGTGTGTGTGTGTGTGTGTGTGTTTGGGGGGTTGCAGCACAAGGCCTCGCAATTAGAAATCCCAGAGAGCTTGAATGGGAGTCCTAATCAGGTCACAATAGTGGAGGCTCCCTGCCTATTAGGGCCAAAAAGGAAGTGTTGCCATTGTCCAAAACACACACACACACACACACACACACACACACACACACACACACACACACACACATAGAATGCATGTGTCTTAGCGGGGATGGATATAGTTTTGTGGTGGCGTCATCCCACAGGCCAATTTGTAAAGACTGGAGGATCTCAGAGAGCCCCTGCCACAACACACACACACACACACACACAGGTGCAGACACACACTTTTCCCCCGTATTGAAGCTAAAAGAGGTCTCATTAGTGATGTTCAGGACAAGCTGGGAGTTTGCTTTCTGTTTGCTCATTTGTCGCCCTGTGATTCCTCACGCTGCTGCACGTTTTGTGTAAGAAGAATATTTGGGCATTGTGAGTGAAGCAGCAGCAAGGTAATGAAATCAGCATGCTGAGTCTGTGCTGGATACATAAATAACCAATGCACCTCGTCTCTGTGGAAATACACTAAATTTCAGCGTCTATGAAAAACAAACAAACAAAAAAAAAAACGACATACAAATAACGATATTCCCCCACCATCTGTCTCTAAGAGAGGAATGCAATGGAAAGTGAAAACTTTGCAAAGCCTTTTTTTTTTTATCTCATAATAGGAGCGGAAAGTGGGTCTCTTTTCCTCCGTTTATCTGTGTAGTGTTCCCAGGAGAAACAGTGGCTACCCCTCCTTATCTTTGTCACTGCCGAGTGCTGCAGTGGATTATGAAGTGGATTATGCAAATGCGTCACAATATATTCATATTAACAAAGGTTGAGGTTCACGTGCCCGGCATTTATGAATACGTAAGTAGACAAAAAATACTGAATTTACTGGAATGTGTTATCATTTAATGAAAATTAACTGTTTGTATTATTGCACCATGATGGAATTAGCTGTCGCTGTAAATAAAGTGACACATATTTTAGTCCATTGTTTCCATATTAGATTTGTATAATTACGTGACAGACAATAGGGTATTGGATATGTATATGTATATGTATCCAATGTCATTGATTTAACAGCCCATGGGATCAGATGTTGGTGATTAGTACAATTTGTAAGAAATTTGTAAACTCTCCCTTTTCAGTGTTGCGCAGGATTGTTGAAATATGGATGTTATCGTAGCACAATGAGTGTTAGCATTCAGCTAAAATACTGTGAAACACTAAAAGCATGTACTATTGACTTGAAATGTACATGTATTTCCTTGAACCGAACATTAAAAAAACTCCAGAAAAGCCAGTGTTCTGATTCTGACGTGCTAGCTTGTTGCTACTAGCTTCTAGCGTGCTTTCAAGAGAATCCCATGGTGCACGTCTACCCTTGCATTTATTGCTTCACTGGCTGCGTTAATGTTTAGCTAAAATACAATATTCAGGTCACTGAAGCCAGGTGCTATGAATTCAGGTTCTTCTTTGTTGGAGAAGTCAGGAAGCTGATTGACATTTGTTTTACTTCCAGTTTCTTTGGCAAAAGAAGCATCAGTGCATACTCCATGTACAGATTGCTGCTGGCTAGTAATATATCATTTTAAAAGACAAATGTTGCATTATAAACTTGGACATATGATGCAATGAAAACGTTACAAGTACTTATTAGGGGTCACATGAGATGTTGTACATTGACTCACCGTTGACTCACCGTTGACTCACGTTTCTTTGGAATGAAACAGCAGTTCTCATATAAAAATAGGACAGACTCAGGGAGAAGAAGCATTTGAATACAACACCAACATCTGTAAAGGTGAAGTTTACAAGTTTCCACCTGTCAGGGAGATCTGGGTGTGGAACAGGAAATACTCCCTTCTGCTGTCAGCTCTCTGCTGTGTCCTTCAGCAACGCGTTTGCGTGAGAAAAGCATGCGATGTTGACTACATCGATGCCATTTTTAGATCGTTGCGTTTGTTATTTTATGAGGCAGGTGATCTGGAATACTCATCCATTCTTTTCAAAATCCATAATAAGATAAAAACAAATTCACGCACCGGAAAAAGTACTAAATATTAAACAAAATGTGTCACGTGCCAACGCTTGTCAATGTTACACAGACCCCAGCACACGTTTGCAGTAAAAAAATGACAAGGGTGTTCTATGAGACTTTATGCTGCCGTACATTTTATTACATGGATGGTTTAAAGATGACGTGACAGTTGAAGTCTTATCTAGGTGCTGTACGTTTATTACCGACGATGCTCCTCGTCTCGTGGTTTACATCTGAATCTGAGCTCATATTGTTGGAGCATCCTTTACTAATCCAACGGCGACAAAGGTTTCCCTCGTTCGCCTACTCTGTCCTCTCCTGGGTTTTGTATCGGCGCCTCTCTGTATTATGTTCCACGCTGAGAATGTTTCGTTCACAAATATCATGACCTCATGCCAGATAACATTGCAGCTTTGTGTGTGTGTGTGTGTGTGTGTGTGTGTGTGCGGGAGCTGAATGGTTGAGTAGCTGAACCAGTATGACTGGGCACTCTGTATCTTGGAGGAGGCGTAATGAGTCTCATCTACACGACAAGGACCAGGCACTATTTGGGTGGCAGCTAATTGGTGGTGTTGTCAGCATTTTTAACACAATTAATGACAGTTCCTCCTCGTCATCCCCTGACCTAATTGTAGGTGATAATTATTGTTTGGGACCTCATTTAAACAAATAATTAACAGATGTATGCTGACAAATAGGCTGACTTGATTCTTTGCAAATCCCTGCACCATTGTTTTGTTAATTGGGCTGAATGTAAGCAGATACTCGGACGTGTTTTTTTCCCTCCTCGCTGCTCCTCACTGAATACAATCCTAATCTCCCGAATAAACAGCCTCAACCTGTGGGAGGTGTGTGTCTTCCTCAAGCTCAGATTGAGTTTCGCATTGTAAAGTTAATAAAGATAGCACGGCTGGTTACTCTTTGTTGGAGCCTTTACGACTGTTTGGAGATGGACAAAGTCTGAAAACGAAGGATATCCTGCATACGACAAAGAGAAGATACATTCTGCGTCTGAGGAATTCCTTCTGCTTGCCTGAGAATATTAAAGTTTTTGTGTTTGTTCCCTCATTTGTGCGCTTTGCAGAACATGTCATTCAAACCATTCATATGCTCTTACTGTATTGGTTTGATGTCTAAATACTCATTACTTCTCTACGTTCTTTCCATTCATTGCTCATTGTTCTCTTTTTTTTTTTTTTTTTTTTTTAAATCAAGAACATGGGTCCTCTGCATTATTCCTAACCCCACGATTTACAGGCATTGCAAGGAGCCAATAATAAATGTAAATGGAGTCCAAGCAGACTGAATAACTACATCACGTCCCTTCTATTATGTATTTTAGTTTGTTCTCTTTTAAACATTTAACACATTCAGTTCAAACTGTCTGCAGCGCACTGTTCAACAACAACCTCTTTACTTACATATGTTTGTTCACTGTAAAGAAATTGTCGTCAAAGCTGATTTTGGGACTTTGTGCAACCCCAAGACTCATATGTGTAATTCCAGCAGAGATTGCATCTTGTCTTTTACAAGCATGTGGGAATATCTGATCTGTTTACAGACGGTGCCAGCATCTGGAATATGATGAAGATGATTCAATGCAGCCCATTTCAAGACTCACATATTCTCAACCGACAAAAGTGTTTGAAACAAAGACACTGCCAAAAGAATTCTGATATTAACATAAAATAATGATCTTTTACTTAAAAAAATTAGAAAAAATTAATATTTTGTTGCACAATTACTTCAGCAGTTTCTTAATGTGTCAGATACATGCAGATTCTCAATACTGATGTTTGTCCAAACAACTGATTGGGGTATTTCCATGTGAAAAGCAAAACTTTACGCTGAGCCGACCCCATCCAACACCCTGCTAGTACTTCCGACGGCACGCAACAACAGGAAATTTCGGACCATGTCGTGTTTCCAATGAGCAGATTCCCAAGTCATGATAAAGGCCTGAATCACACTGGTGACGGCTGTTTGTGAGGGGTTTCCCACTCTGCCACACAAAGGGGGCTTAGCCGAGAGGCAGCATGTTCTCAGGCATTGTCTCTGGGCTGAGACCACCCGTTCCCCCTCGCTGTCCCACTGTCAGTCAAACAATACAATGCTCCGACTCTTGCTTTGCCGCCAACCCCCACCCTATTTACTCAGCCAGCTCCTCCCTGCTCCCGCCACCCACACTCTGGACAACAAGGAGTGGTGACATGGTGTTTTTTTAGCAGTGAATGTGGACTATTAGTCAACAGCTGGGCCTCGATTCATTCACAGGGTATGTCAAGTCAAGTCAAGACACGGTGGCTTTGCATAACAAGGCTGCAAAAAGAGGACATGAATATAGACGATGCACAGACAAGCGCTCATGCAGCGAAACGTACAGCCGTTGGCTCGACGACCACAACCGTCCGTTCCGCTTCTGTTCTACCACAAGATCCCCCCCGACTTCTCTTCTTGCTTTGATCAACAGGTTTTCAAATAAAACGCGTGTATGGGTGTGAAGTCACTGATTCATGGATTTGTGGATTATTTATGACGGTGGGTTGATGTTTTCTGTCGTTCTTTCCTGCTTTTTTGCTTCTAAAAAACCACACTGCTTAGGATGAAACTGGAGCTTATATGCTGAACTAAGGTTGGTGATGCAATACGCCTTGGAAAGCCAGGAAACAAAAAAAACCCGAACATGGGCAAGGCTAGGAGTACAGTAGTGTTGGAATGGACTTTCGAGTCCAGAATCTTAGATTACCGAAGACCACGATGGTCCAGAGCCATTAGCATAGGAGACTGGTGGGACAAAAAGACCGATGAGCAAATACACAACCCATTTGTGGCCAACACCAGAATTTATGTTCACAAGGTGAGTTTCTACCTGCAGAGGGCACCACTCTGTTGATCTACTACAACATGGGATTGAGGGTGTAGTTCTTCATTATGTCATTTGCTTTGCTTGCGTCTTTGTAAAACACTTTAGGTGAAACAAAGTACTGATGCAGTGCTGCTCTTTTGGGGCCTCCAGCTCCGGCAAAAGTACTTAACTTGGATGCAACAACTCAGGTGACAACGAGACAAACCATCAGTCCAAGGTGGGTCCGAACATCTTTAAAAGACCAGCTGCCCGCCATAAGACCACTTTTGTTTGGCGGATTGCTGTTGGAGCAAATGTACTTTAAAAAGTGAATTCAAGCTGTTGTGTTCACATCGCAGAGAAGCTCCATCACTAATTGCAGCCAAGCATTACATCATCACTACAACCAGGCATGTGTGAATAATGTAATTGGGGGAGAAAAGACACAGACTTGCTAGAGAAGTTTGGGTGTGTAGATAGTAGATTGTATTATCTGGTCGTAGTCTATAGTACCAACTACAAACTGCCAAAACGGCGGTCTCAGGTTGCTAACAGGGTTGGCGCTGAGTCTCCTTCACCAGTCTCCTTCACAAGTCAAGTATTTGTTAAAGTCACACTGTCCAAACTTAATAGGTTCTTCCTGCTCATGGTTCTCCACGAATCAGTTTTCTGGCATATTAACAAAATGTCACATACAGGTGAGACTGGAGTTGATGTTGGTTTTGAATCAATCAATTTGAGATCAGTATTCAGGAACGGTAGCAGAAAGGGTTACGTGAGCGCGATTGTGGCACATCAACATGGCCTTGCGGATCCCCAGGGGGATTTGTCTGAGTTTTTGTCCGTGGCCGTGTCCAATCAGAAGTGTGCCTGACTTTGTAGACTGCGTGAAGAGCGCCTCTGGCAATGCTGACCGGTAGTCAGGCAGGAGTCATGGCTCCAGGCTAAAGCAGCTGGGCAGACAGCTAGCTACTTAGCCAGGCCTACATTTTACATTATATATGTGGAATTAAATGTGCGCCGTTCCAGAGAAACGTAATGCTGAATGACACTGGACACAGAAATCCCCTGATGAATCCCTGAACCTGCAGCTACAGAATCCAAGTTAGCATCCATAAATAATAATAGACGACAGAGAAGTGTCACGACAGGAAAGGGAGATGAGGTGGAGAGATTTGCATGAGGCGATCATCAGTCCTGTGTGACCCGACCTGGCCTCAGATTCTTGACAAACTCAACAAGGGAGTCCTGACAATGACCCGACATGCAAAACTGAAGTCCTGTTTGCTTGTCGTATGTTTGTGTGAAAATGCTGAAATATTTTGGCATTTTATTTATTCATTGAATTAAAAGCAAGCTCTAGCCTGTGAACAGCGGCGAGAGGTCACAAAGTGGGTGGAAGTGCTTCTCCCTGGAGGGTGCTGGATGCCTGTGTGCTCCACAGGAAGAAACTGACGCTCCATTCTAATCACCTGAGCTGTGACTTGTCTTTTGTCAAACAGTAGGTGCATATGAGTGCATCAGTCACTGAGACATATATATGCTGAATTATCTAAAAAGAAGAAAATTGAATTATTTAATTCATAAATTATTACAATAGTTTGATGATGCAGCGTTTGACATTTGGGATTCTTGTTGGTGGTGCTGTGGCAGACATGTAGATTGAATAAATAAAGAGTTCTCTGTGGATTTAAGATGCAGCCTCAAACTCAAAACCACAAAAAGATCTGATATTTTGATTATCAGTAAGATTGAACAAATCCAACGATCACTTTTGAGTCAGGATCTTCTTGTTTTTTTTGTTTTTTTTTTAATTCTTAAATTCTTAAAGATTTAAATTCTTTAAATCTTAATTCTCTCAGTTCACTCCACCAATGTATTTTATTACATCAGTGCTCATAAACTTCTCTGACTGGCTTTATCACAGTTTATTAAATGACACCAGACAAACGAGCAACCGCTGAGCCCATGAGCTCACCTGGTGACACACACACACACACACACACACACACACACACACACACACGGAATACAAAAAATTCCATAAACTACTGAGTGTTCACCTCACTTCCTCTGTCTCTGTTCCATGAAACCTAATATGTGTTTGGATGATCCGATAAACATCTGTATTTCCAGCAGCAGAGATCCCACAGCCTGCCGTGGTCATCCGTCTTTTTCCCTGAGAAGCTCCAGTGTTTTTTGGTTTAGAGAAAACACAGTCGAAAACAAACACAGCATTCAGAAGTATAGACAATGCTGGGTGGCCCGGAGATTGGGCTGCGCATTCCTCTTCATTTGAGTTAATAATCTGGGAGATTCTGTGCTTAACATAATTACAGGGGAAATGAGAGTGTCCCATGTGCAAAGAGGATTCACCCTGCTACTGTGGGACGAGTGCTAAATCCATTTCCCAGAATTCCAGTGCTCAGGTTTGACTTCCCAGAGACGACTCCGCTAATGAGCCGGGCACCTCTCTGCTAAACAGAACGAACCTGATCTCTCCTGCAAAGACAGTCATTTATGAATTTTCCAGCGACACACCATTAAAGCAGGAGCTAAAGAAGGCAGATCTATAAAAACAGATGTAGGGGGAAAAACTTGTAATGAGCGAGTTTCCAGCCTGAAATTCGCTTCTGTGGGAGTTAAACAATAATATACGATAGGGATCGACAAGAACGATCACGGTTTGGGAATGAACGTGACGAAAAGCTCCGTAATCTATATGAAAGCACGTTAAATATACAACGTGCATGTCAAATAAATATACCGTATCAATGCTGTAGTAATCTCTGTAAATAAATGAAGCCACATAATGTGACTGACGCCACACAAGACTCAGGGTGAGTCATTGCCGCCAAACTGAATCTTTCACTTTGTAAAAAAATGAATAAATACATCATGCAATGTGTCAGATGTCCTGGATGGGAGCAGCAGATGAAACTAATGCTGTTAGTTGAGTTAACGACGATTGCACTCTCTTCTGTTGAGTGCTGAACCCTCAGTAGTAAAGGTGTTTGACTTGAACTCCGATGTGGACTCGCTGTGCCGGTTCAGCTCCTGCCAACAGGATCTCTGCCACACGACAGAGTGATTTAAGCGTCCATACAGCTGCTGCTGTTCCGATAACCTCCACGAAACATCCCCAACATGAATATTTCATTGACGGCTGGGGTTTGTAAAACAAAAACAAAATACAGTTGTTAAAAAAGAGAACATGACTTGGAAGAGTTAGGGGAACATTGTAGTTTGTTGCCAACTCGTGAAATAGTTCATAACGTTCAACAAATTTCACTCAACGTATTGTGATGAACCAGTTCCCTTGATGCAATAAACTAATGCATCCTTTGTGTTCGCCCCTAAAATATGTTCCATAACAAGCGTAACTACAGATAATTTAAAGTCCCTGTTTCTTTTTCTCTCTTTTTTTTTTTTTTTTTTTGCCATGAAACCAATCTAGCGAGATTTAAGATAAGATAAATAAATTACTGGTGGACTCAGAGATTATAATGTCAGTACCTGTACCTGTTCTGTAGGTTTAATAGTGAATGAAATCGAATGGACAAGACACGCCCCCCTTTAGCTGAACGTTAACCCGTTAAACCAGAGGAAAGACTTGTCTTCCAGCGTTCTACAGAAACTCTGTGGAAGATGCAGGTGAAGGTGCAGGATTTCTGACCTCCTGACCCATAGGTAATTTCCTGCCTTGGGCACCTGGAGGTGAACTTCAAGACAAACACACAGCTGATGCAACAGAAACGTAGCCGATGAGACTTTCTGTTTCCATCCGTGGGTAAAAATAAAAAGACTATTACCTCTGTCGCCAAAGAGAACTGCAGCTGTAACTTCCAGCTGAGGAACCTTGAACTCCTGGTGTACTGAGAAACTACTGAGGACTTAATCTTCTTTGTCACACTGATAAAACATTACCGGACACACTTTTAACAACTGATACAAATTATCCACCAGAGGCTTTTCTGCAAAGTTCTTCAGGCAAATTGGAGAGCGAAACGTCGTCAGGGTGCATCAGCATCTACATCTAAGTGTAAATAATGAAAGGAACCCACAGACTATTTGCCATTTGCTCATTCCAGTCAAACAGATAATTTACTGTAAGAACTAAAACGCTGATCTAATTCAACAGCATCAAATCTTCTAACAGTGTTTGTTGTGTCAATTTAAAAAACGTGAGGTAAAGTCACACTAATGTCATGTCGGCTGTCCTTTCAATCATCAGTC
>CAAKHB010004565.1:53892-115777 GCA_901007665.1 Aeoliscus strigatus
AGCTACTGGTATCCCCCTCCCCTGCTGGCTCTCAAATCAAGTTGTCTTGCCTGACATGTATTTATTCAGGTAAATAAAATCATGTTGAGTGTCGCAGGACCCAGCATTTCACACGTGTGGTGGACAGGGCATATTTCATGAGATGAAATGAGCCTGGAAGGATTTCAACCTTTTTGTGGACGATAAGATAAAAAAATCCCAACATGATGTGACGGTGTAAAAGGTGCGTCCAAAAGATTTGGAGAATTCATTCTGTGACGAAGACCTTTGAACTGAAACTGTTTGCAGCTAGCAGGTGAACGTCAGCTTTTGCCAAAAAATACTTCAGTAGGTTTGGAAAGGTCCAAAGGTGACCGCCCAATGAGTCACTTTCTGTCACATGGTTTTGGCCACACCCCTTTCGGTCTGGAGTCAACGCACTTCAATGGGAGAAGTCTGCAGTAGCATCCCTGATCACAGAACTCTCCTCTGGTTCATTTCTCACACCCTCAAACGACACACACTCACAGTCCGTCAGCTCTCCGCAGCACAGCTGTGTACCACTGATGCAATCCCAAAGCTCGAGGAAGGGCTTATAGGCTGCGAGCACAAATCTTCCTGCTCTGAAAACACAAACAGACTATTGTGGGCGCGCTGAGTGCTGGTAACAGCTGGGCCACACAGCGGTTATCTCAGACCTCGGCCCTCTGGTGATGACAGCTTCAGCTTTGGCCAAAAGCGACCTTATCCACTGTTGGCACATGATAACATGATGGATGAGTATGGAACGAGCAGCCCCACAGCGACGATTTCAGTCATGGATGGAACTGTTTATGAGGTTTTCTGTTCCACATCTCGAACCGGTGTCCTTTTGATGGACAATATGACTTTCTATGTAAAGACTGTTCCAGTATTTTGGACCAGGACAAGTCTTTATCTTTTGTACCCGCACCATAATTTGTCTTTGACGTGTCCACACTTCACACAGTAAACCTCCCATGCTGTGACCTCCTGCAGATGTCAGGAGTCGGGTGAGGCATGTGTTCATCATCGGCTGTGTATATTTATGAGAGGATTATAATTGGGCCCCTGCGTCCTGAAACCTTTGACCAGAGTTTATCCCCATCTGTTGTTGGCTCATGAGTGATGCTCGGGCTCTCCTTTGATAATCTCAGTGCACGTGTGCCACGCTTGGACTCGGGGTCAGTTTGTTGATCATTTTAATGAGTTTTTGTGTGTGTGTGTGTGTGTGTGCGTGTGTCCTGGCCTTTACTGATAAATGATTTTATCTTTCCTACAAGGTAAACCAGTGATGATTGATATTTATTGAATATGATGGTTTTATACTACATTCAACAGAAAACCAGCAATTTGGGAATTCCGCCAAATCCCAATGTAGAACTCAGAAATGTATGTAAATTTAAACTTTTTGCTCAACATTTGACTTTTTACAGCAAAGTGAGTAAAAACCTTTTTTTTTTTGCAGTCTGAGGTAATGACCCCAGAACGTGCAGCTTACAAATCCTTCATGAACACATTTAGAGAACAAGACAGGCCGCGAAAACCTGCTGCTACACTGTGAATCTAATTTTCTGGACAACATGCGTGAAGTAGAAGCCGATGCAGCAGGTAGTGGCAGTGGTACAGTGATACACGCATATAGCAGCCGTACACAGAGAAACCATGTATAATGAATGAACAGCTGAGCTGCTGGATGAGATGAAGTCGGTGGTGTATTTATTTATTTATTTGTTTATTTTTTGACATATCATATGCTGGGGTGTCATGCATATTTCATTGGGCATGTCTGCTCAGGCTGCTGAGAAACCAGACAGATGTTGCATGTGTCTCTGTGTGTGTGTGTGAGGGTGTGTGTGTGTGTGTGTGTCAGTGGACACAAATAACACATCAAAAATCTGTGCGTGTGTCTGTGTGTATACCTGTCTGGTTGAGGTGGGAGAAGTGCACTTAGTTTCAATTATGGGTCCATAAACACCAGATTCCTAAAAAACAGGTTTATTTACAGATTGCCGTTCTGGTAAAAAAAAAGGATATTCAAGTCAGAGTTCTTTATGAAAAACAGTTTCTTTCATATATTGTAAGGCCTGACCCAGAGGTAGGTACAGAACTAAACATTTGCCATTTAAGTCAAACAATTTCAGAATGACCTCACCAGTAAATGTGCAGTGAGTGGTGGACTCACTGAACTTGGATTTGGAACATGTTATTAAATGGTTTTCTTTTCTTAAATGTATTCTTATTTGAACACTCCTACACACCTATCTTTTCTTCCACTGCTCATGCATCATGCATGGGCGTTGTTTGAGTCCATTGTGAATCCTTTTGTTAAGTATCGATCAATACGTTTCAGCTCCGCCTGAGACATCACACAGGAGAATAAGAGCTGCTTTGTTGTTCTTTGTTCTTCCTGTGGAGGCTTACATGTCATCAGGAGAAAGACCTGTCATATTTGTAGACTTTATAATAACGGACAGATTCAGAGTGCTGTAAAAGCCAGGTCAGTCCCCCTGGTGGCGGACTGCAGTATAGGTCCCAATGAGTCCCAACCATCTCCCAAACTGTCTTGCTGCACGTTGACATCAAAACCTTATATTGACAAGGGGTGTAAGGATCCAAACAAAACTCTAACCATCAGTCATCATCCATCGACGAGCCTTTATTGTGAAATTTCTCTCACGTGTCAGATTCGCCGTTTCTGTCATTAATGTGAAGTGTCGAACAACGCTCGCAGCAAAAGGGGAATGCATGTCAGTGGTGACTTCGCAGAAACAACTGTTCAATAGATAAAACATGACTATGCAAGTGAGTCATTATGAGACAAACAGGACATTATAAGCTTTGCTAATCTTAGCAGAACTCCAAACTGAAAACATCTGGTCATCTTGGACATGAACGTATGAATAAAAATACACTGTGTCACTAAGTATGTGATGTTCTGTTGGATGGAAAAAAATGCATGAATGGGCTAATAATTATCTAGTCCTTTTACATCAATAAATAAAGTTTGCATCGCATTAAAATTGCAAGAACAACAAAACTGCTTAGTAATTGTTTCTTTCTAAAATGTGAAATGTATTCTTTGGTAAATAATATTGTCCTGAATCGTATCAAAAGAAAAGAAAAAAAAGTTAATATTGTATTGTCTTGAAACTTGAAACTGCTTTCCCAAAGATGTTGGTTTAAAGTCAATCACACACACGATGAACTTTCCTTCACTGCTCTTCTGTTCCACTGGAGAAAGTGAAGCTGTGTTGTCCAGTTATAATATACAGTGTAGAGTTGTATCATCAACACACAGACAAACAACAAACTAAACTTTTCCATTTACTGCAGACCTGAAATGAACCGTATTTCACACACACAAGCCAAACACTTCATTGTAATTTGATGGACCTTTTCCACCTCTTGCACGAGTTTGATCGCATCACTCATTTGAATTGTTAGCATTGGAGAGAAGCCAGGGTTTCTATATTGCTTTTGGCTATTTGCACGTCTCTGGTGATTGTTTTTCCAGACGTTAGTTCGTCTAACCCATTCCCAAAGTCTGAACCGGGCCAAGACCAGAGCCCTGGGGTGCTCCTCTATTCCTGTCAGTATAGACAGCCAGCACCGTGACACGACAGGCACAAGGGCCACATACACATACAGAATTGTGCCCATGAACCTCGTCTCTGGAGGATTACGTTTGCACGCAGCTATTCTGCAGCAGCATTATGGTACGTTCAGTGGCAAAAGGAAGTGAAGTGGTGTAACATTCATTTACAGTCTGAACATGAAGGTGTTTGGGTTCCTTGGGTTCACATATTATCTCAAACTAGTCGACAGTACTGACATTTCTATTATTTAACCACTGATGTTAATTTTATGGAACCTTAATCAAGTTTACGTTCGTTGCAGTGAGTTTGTCACTATGTGATCGTAGCTTGACGTTGCTGAAGACAATTTCTTTTGCGCTGGAGTCTGTCTGTTTGCTTATTTATATCTGAAAGGATAATTCAAATACCTTGGATTTCATTTATCATTGGTTTGGGTTGAAATTATTAAATATGACACACATGATGGAATTAGTCAAGCTTTGAATCTGAGACACCAGCTCAGCGGTGAAACCATCCATCCACCAACAGTGCTTGTTTGTGCCGCTGATGGGTTCAGGTTGTCTGTCTGTGAAAAAACACTTAACAGAGACTTACAGAGCCTCACTCAGTGACGATCATCATCAGTCATTGTCAGCACGTATCTCTAAGACATCTCCTAATTTATAGATGCGTTGCAGCAGGCCTCTCTTCACTTCGGAAAAAGTGTCAGTGTCAGAGAATTCTCTTTTTTTAATTTTTGAGATAAAAACAGCCGTTTCTGTGACTTTATTGCACTTTCCCTGATTGACTTCCTGCAACATCTCACCTCTCATGAGATATGACCCATGTCCTGACCCATAGGGGTCCTCTCAAGACTTTGTCACACAGATACTCAGAGCAAACATATTAGGGAGGCGAGAGAGAAGTTGACACAATATAAGCTAATAATATAGATTCTTCTTCTTTCCCCTAGGCTTGATAAAATGGGATTACTTCCTGAGAACGTCTGTTGAAAATGTGGAACAAAGGTAGGGACTTTCTTACATGTGCTATGGGAATGCAGTTTGATACAACCATTTTTGGTGACAGTAATAGAGCACTTGGGGAATGCTTTGGAATTAGAGATCCCCATCTCACCAAGATGATGCTTATTGGGTGACCAAAAACAAATAACGGGAGAGTCAAAACCATGACTTTGCAGTTCTATAGGTTGGAATGGTCACAGCAGCCCGAAATATCCTAAGTTTATGAAAAAGTACATACATTGAAATAAGACAGAAATAGTGTCACACGGGAAGATGATGGTGAGAGTTAATAATGACAGAGAAGGGGACGAGAAGGGGACGAGAAGGGGCCGTGGGACTGTTTCTTGAAACAAAATGAGTGGAGGAAATGGGTTCTAACTGAAGGTGTGAAATACTCATATCATGGCATAAATATGTACATACAGGACACCGGGGATCCACTGTAACCCTGTGCAACCGAGCTTAATGTGTAAAATGAAGAAGAAAATTATTATTATTATTTTTTTTTAGAAAATTTAGAAAAAAATAAGTGGGTCCACTCAGGAACTTTTGTCTCATTCAGTCATTTTGGAATAAAAATTTCAGTGAGTGTGGAATGCTTGACTTCACTATTGAGTAAGATGAAAGAAAGTCTATTTTTCAAGAGATGAACGTATGAAAAAGGGAAAGATTTTTGTCCGAATACCTTTACACAAATGTCACACTTTCACTCTCCCCTCGTTTGACGGCACTTGGGAGCATTTCCCTTTCTTTAACCCTCCTCTCCATCGGTCTGCTGCACTTGGACTGAGCTGTCCTCTTGCAGTCCTGATCTTCTGTGTGTGACTGATGATTTTATTGGTGTCCTACTGACTATGGAGTGATGTGCCTATTACAGAGGTCACAGAGGTCTGTGATGTCCGTGCCCCCACCCCTCCGATACTGCTTGACAGCACAGTTCAGGCTTCTTTTCACTCCCCCATAAACATTTTGTCCATCCTTGTTCCAACACCCTCAGAGTGGAACAAAGATTAGGTTTGCCTTTCAAAAACTCCTCCCGCTTATCCCTTTCACCACAATTTAAATTTGTTCCACCTCATGTTTAAACACTCACATGATCCCTTTGCACAAGTCCCACATTACATGCATGTCAGTGGACGTCCACGCCTGCACTGTCCAGCAGGGGAGGTTGTGGGGGAAGAATGTGCAGTATTTTGCGGTTATTGGGTTAAGCAGCCCAGACAGAAGCGCCGCTGTGAGAGGGACACATAAGGGCTAATTATGTTCAGTTCAGAGTTATTTACCCTCTAAGTGTTTTTGACATGTTCGCAAATCACAAATTAGCTTCGGTCAACATCTCGATGATCTGGTTTTAGGAGCCGCACAAACACCCATGATGAAAATGAGCCAGAATCTTTTCTGACAAGCAAAACTTCAGAGCGCAGAGGACATTAGTTGCGATTTGAGAGCAATCACAAAACACGGTTGGGATCACATGCTCCGACACGTCTGGATGATCGCTGTGACGCTGACGCTCTCCGTGAAGGCTCCACTAAATTATTGACATCCTGCATACTTACTACAGTCTCACTGTTACAGAAAATGCCAAATGATGATGGTAGAAACATACTCATCTATTCCCTAAGTGCTTCAAAGCACCCAAAGTGTAACCTACACAGCCAAATACGAGCTCTTAAAAAGGATGGTGATGAAGCCAAGTGGTGCAGAGTGGTAACGGGGGGTGGGGGTTTATGAGAACCATGCCGGGCTGTTGGCAGTGATGACATTCAAGCAACGCTGCAGCTCACAGGGATGCGGGTTCTAGTGTGTATGCTTCCACCTTCTATAGGATGCCACTTCCAAGAGGAAGAAGGAAAATAGATCCTCCTGCCTTCTCACTGTGTGCACAACTTTCGCTTTTTCCAGTTATTGGAAAAGCTCTTTAGAGCAATGAAGCACATTAAGTTTACTTTCAGCAACAGCTCAAACTAGGTTATTATAAGTTATAATAATGTTTGCTCCATTAAAAATTAAACAGCAAAGTTTTCCAAAACTATACATTGACACAAAATCAAAGTGTTTGCGGTCTTTGCAGCTGATGTTTCATTACCTCCACAAAGACATATTTGCCTTTGATTTGTTTGTGTGTCTGTGTGTGTACGGGATTACCTCCCCGACCGATTTGCACCAAATTTGCTGGAAAGGTGTAGCATTGGCCCAGAAAGAACTCATTCAATTGTGGGTGAGATCCGTCACAAAATTGAGAAAAAAGCCTTTTTGTACATTGGATTTGGTGGAAGTCTGAGCATTTTCACTGTATTTCTTTTTATAAGTGTGTCGTGATGTGAACTCAGTCTGACCCAGTTGCGGCAAGAAGGGAATAAATGACCAAAATCATTCGTGAAGCCCCTCTGCAGGGAAAATCCACTTCTCACACCAGCAAAGTTCTGAAGTTTATGATATTAAGGTTCCTGTTATCAGTGAGGTCGACTTGGTTTAATCCCGAACTGAGATCTTAACCCTCTGGTGAAACACACACGTACATCTCAGATAACCATGTTAAAAATCCCTGACGACGATATGCACAAAGGCCACTGGCTGCATTGGAAATGCAATGATTACTGTTTAAGTTGACCTCATCCTGGAGGTTCTGAGAGGAATTCATCCAAACTTTGAAATAAAAACAAACTTGGCTCCAGCCATGTGCTGTAATGGATCCTTGGGAAAACTCTGAGTGGGACACGCACATTCAGCTTCCCTGAAGAAATACAGAGTGTTGACATGGACACTAATATAACTGAGCAAATAAATCATTGTTTGGGACCAATACATTAATACGGAGAGACTTAAACAAATAATGTCTAGTTTGTCAGTAAAAAAAAAAAAAATGGAAGAAATAACATACAAGACCTAAAATTTGTTTCTTGTTTAATGGACAAGGCATTCAAATAATTATAAGAGACGCTGCTGGCTTTCCAATAACCCTGGTGTAATCTCGATGGGACCAGTATATTTGACTTTAATACATAAAAACAATCTTAATCGTTGGTTTGCACCCAACAAACACCAGACACTGCTGGCAGAGGCCAGTGACCGATTCCTGTGGACACTGCAAACAGTGACAGTGATGACAGATGGTTTACTTTCCAAAAGTTATATTTGTACCTCAGATTTGGTTCAGGCTCAAACACCACAAAGTTAATGAAAGAGAAAGATAATGGCTGTGGTAGAAATACACTCACCTGGCGTCTGACATGATGGGCTGGTACTTTTAACTCCAATTTAACTCCATCTACAATGTCATTATTAATAACAGCAGCTGCAGGATAGTCTTAAAAATTTAAGTTACTGCAGGAATAATATTTAAAAATAGTGGGTAAGATGAATCTGTTCTCATGAGTTGCTTCAAAGCTCGACCAAATTCAGAAATTCAGCCAAGCACTGAGACGTTTTACAGCGTTTTCTTTTCAGTCAAACATTCCAGAAGCCACAAAATGACAAATGAAAGAAAAAAAATCTAAAAAGGACCAGGATCGTGTGTTCAAATGTAAATTTAAAATGTGTAATTTATTCATCTGTATGTGCAACCACTTGTTAATGTCTCTAAGAATATTAAATGTTCCTCCTGGCTTTTGCTTCTCTCCAGTTTGGCTCTGTTTTTGCATTACAGTGCACAAGTTGGGTGAAAGGGTTTTTCAGCCCTGACTGGCCACCAGTTACAGCAGTGCCAGCGCCAGCTTTGTTATTTTTCTATTTATTTAGCTGCCGAAGTTAAATGGCTTAGTGACAAATTAGAGTATCACCACAATGGCGGTGATAGTTAACAACGCTCGCTTCTCATCGAACAGAGGAGGGAATTTCCAATGCTGCCTTTCTCTCATTCTTATCCTGACGTATTTCACACCGTCTCAAAGCAAATGACAATTACTGCCCCGGCGTGAATGGGAACGCTGAACTTTGTTTTCTTTCTTTTACTACTCTGAGGCTAATGTGGCGATCCAGAACAGAGCGCAGGGTGCGACTGAAGCACACAATAAGGGGGGAGGATTTTTCTTGGGAGGAGTGGGCCGAATTTGGAGAGAAAGGGTCAAGAATCAAAATGGGAATGACATTTGCCATCAGCAGAGAGCTGCTTTATGCCAGCCATTGATGCGCCTTTTCCCAAAGTGAGCCTGGGAGTGGGACGATCTGCATTGCAAATTGGCAGCGCACTGGCCTTTTTTTTTTTTTTTTCTAAACAAATGGACATGCATGGTTCCCACACACACCCCATCCATCATTTTGCCCTCCCCCACCCCCCACCAAACACCCAACCTCCCCCCTAGCTCCCTCCTGACCTTGCCTGGATAGCAAGGCAGGCCTGCATTCCCGTAGACCAACACCCAGGAGCAGGCTCACACAGCGGGGGCTTTGTCCTGGCTGAAAGGCCCAGGGAGGGTCTGGGTCAAGCTTTGGCAGGCTGTAAGTAAAAGTTGTAGCCTGCAACACGCGAGTTCCCTCAACACTGCATGTTTGCTTGTTTGTTTTCCCTTTGAAACACCGATTTGTACAGTTTCCATTCTTCCAAACACGGAGGTGAACGACTCTGGTTTGTTTGAGCTGTCACGATGTGGAAGAGGTCAGCATGAGCTAAACACTTCATTCTTCAGTGCAATGAAAGTCAAGTAAATACTCACAAGGTTGTATAAAATCAGTGTAACCAACTGAACAAGATGAATGTTAAGGGAAAAACAGATCAAAGAATGAAATGTTGTAATAAACTAACCTTTACAAATTAACAAACATCAACTTAGATTCAGTCCCACTGAACACTTTCTCTGGATGACGTTGGTCCTTGTTTGCCATTTGCCAAGTGGTCAGATCACAGATTGACGGATGGTGGTAGGTTTTAGGAACCCACCCTCATCTGGATGGGACCATCCTCCACCTCCTTCTGTAAAGTCTGCTGTCTCTTGGTTTGCAAACAGAAATTTCCTACTTGCACCATCGAGTTGAGACAGCAGGTGTCTCTTTTGTAATAAATCAACACTTTTGCAGATGACACAATGTTTTACTTTCAGCAAGTAATTTAGGGATAATGGTTGGTGACAAAATGTTGTTTAACAAGCTGAGAAGAGAGCTTACTTTTTTTTAGGCATCCACCCCCCCCCATCCCCCAAAGTTTATACCAAGGTTTAGCTGATGGAAATTATATTTCTTATCTGACGAACAGAGATTAAAGAGGACGCGAGATTAGAAAATTAATTTCCAAGCAGAAATTAATTTAGATATGTCTGTCGAAAGTAAGAACCTGTGGAGCTTTGACTGTTCCAGACGAGCTTGCTGTTTGGACTAAGTCATACCTTTAAATTAACGTGTTTTTGGCTGTAAGTAATGAACGCTCCCGCTCCTCAAAAGCATCAACAGTGTCTAGGAGCTCAAGTTGGAACAACCTCAGACTGTGAGTCTGTAAAGTTCCCTTTGTCAGCCTTTTAATATCAGGAGTTTTACGGCTGGCCTTGACATGGTGGGCGAGGTGGTGGAGTGTCATTGAATGGGTTCTGGGTGTTTTGGTGGATGCGTTCTCAGGGGTGTTTAACCCACCCCAGCAGTTGTGTTTGAAGGACATGGCTGGTTTAGAGATGAACAGAATAAGGGATGTGAATGCTGAGGAAGGTTTGACTCACAAGCGGCACTGACATGGGACCAGGATCAACCCATGTGTCACTGCAGGTGTTGTGTGCTTTTTCTGACTCTATCTAAAAACAATCTATCACAAATAATCAATATAACCTCATCAGACATTGAATTAAACCTGCAATTACTCCCTTTGTACTGCACCCGTATCATGTTTTATCTGTCGAACATTAAGAAGCTCAACATTACTGGGACTAAAAGGGCCGACCCAAGTGCTACCTTTGACACAGGAATCTACCGGAAGTTTGACCGGGGATAGCGATTCAGTTCTTTATTCTTTGTCGCATTCTCAGTTTTACATATCTGATGTGTTTTCGAGTTCCATGTTGGCGTTTGTGTCCTGCTCCGTCTCTTTTCTCTCGCTCTGTCTGTCACAAAAATCCCATGTTCTGCATTATATTATTAATGTCACTGAAAAAAAAAAAAAAACAAAAAAAAAACTGTTGCAGCAGTTTCGCGCAGATGCCGCTGTGATGTCAGAACCCACATCAAAGAAGGACTGAATTGTAATGGAAAAGTGTCTGAATGGAACCAAATGAGTAGACCTGAGCCGAGCTGTAACTGCGTAGTAGAAAAGCACCATAATAGGTCCAGTGCTGGGAGGCCATTCATCAGATGGCCCTTTTAGACTTCTCCAGAACACCAAGATTACCCTCCACCCCTTAAAGATCTCCAGTTCTACAGGCTATGGCTGTGGACTGAAATTTCAGAGGGGAGAAATCTCACACGTCAGACTAATGCTTTTGTCGCAAAAGTGCTACAACTCTCAATTTGGCAGCACAGTGCAAGAGGGCAGGGCTTATCTCGTCCTTTCAGCTACGCCCACGTTAGGGCATTCTTGGAATTTCTAAGGGCTCATTGGCACTTCAGTTACATGTTAACATTATTACTGATTTGAGCACGTACAACAAACAATGTCAGTCCTAAATGATACAACTCACAGCAGCTTCCCGAAATCTAAAGATGACCATTGCCCACAACTGTTTTTTGTGAACTCAGTCACAGCATGAATACATTATGAAATACGATTTTGAATACAGTTTATGGCCCATTTCAGAGTTTACTGTCTGGATTTTTGGAAACCAGAGTCTTTCAGCCGTCTCTTGCCATAAAATGGGATGAAACCACCCACTCCATTCTACCAGCATGTGAGGAGTTTCAATCATCTGCATGGCTTTTTCACTCTAGTTCATCCAAAAGTCTGATAAACACCAGCCAGAAGCAACAGAAAATCATCAACAAAACAGAATAATTAACATGCATGCTGCCACTTGAAGTTGAAGAAATGACCCTTTAACCCTTGTTTTAAGTGGCGTTACCAGTCATATCAGCTATACACACGGACACAGGCATGCCTGAAAGTTTTATTCATGCGAACAATGAACAAAAATAAGGGGGCAAGACGAGGAGGCGAAGAGACATTTGTGTTTTTCCTGCTCAGACGCGTTAGCTGGTGGTTTTATTGGGCAGTGTGAAAGCAGAGGCCGCTCAGGGGCCCTTTGTGAGCGCTGCTCCGTCTCTCTGTCTACGCCTTTATGTTCGTATGCCTTTTGAGAAGGGACGTGAAGGTATGTGGCAGCAAGAGGTGGAGTTCGGGGATGAATGCCTCCACGTTTTGAGATGTTTTTAAAAGAACAGGGGTTGTTATCACCCCCAGTGCATCCTTGCCTCTGGAACACGCCTGAGCTGATCGGTATCACGTCTCAGTGGATGAACGGCCATAGTGGAAGTTATCACTGGTCACATTTCATGCATCAGTAGTTGGTGGCTAAATTAATGGAGAAAAATACAATTTGAAAAAGACTGACATTCTATGTATGAAAATGAAAATTTCTATTTCTGACAAAACTGAGTGAACTGAAAACTTTGGCGTCTCCATTCAGACTCTTGAGGCGTTCCCCTCTCCAAGCCTCCATCAGACACATATTAATGAGGGAGCTGATTTCAAAGCCCTCTGGGTCAGAATGACTACATGTCCAGGCATCTGCAGAGGAAGAAAGAATAAAGTCCCATATTGCTCTTTCTCTCTCTCTCTCTCTCTCTCTCTCTGAGAACTGACAGAAGTTTTGACAGTGGCTGTAAATTCTCTCCGCAGACCTGCTGGGAGGCAGGGGAGTGCAGCGATGGGAAGGCCTCTCTGCACTTCAAGGACCCCGAGCGTCTGCCGGATAGCCTGTCAGAAATACTAAGGCTGATAATAAATTTGCAGCGGCTGTGAAACGGGCGCAGAGGCACCAGGCTGGAGAGGAGAGGAAACACGTCTATGTGAGGTGATTGGCTGCTCTGGAGCTTTTATGGAGGCAGCTTTTGTTCAAACGGTGGAATTTATCACCAGCGCAGACTTCCCCGCAAATATAAAATGCCTTTTTATGTATCATGAAGAGTTTATTGGCTCGAAATGTCAAAATGTCCACACATACATGAGTCATTATGTAGCAAAACATATTTATGGTGACGTGTGGTCGTTTCTCTGTTAAATGTTTTCCTGAATCCTAAAATGAACAGTGGAAATGTGACACCACACATAGAACAGAGAGAAGGGAAAATCTTTTTTAACACTTTGTTTAAACATAGTTCATAGTCAGGAGGGAGGCTGAACAAACTGCTCCAGGTTCATAAGTTGATAAGAATAATCACGAGAGATTGTGTGTTCATTTACAAATGATATCACACAAACAGGTTCATGACAAAATGTTGGGAGTTGAGGTGGAGGAAGGGATCTGGATTTCTGGATTTCTTTTGACTGAAGATCCTTAAATGTGTGTAAATTCTCCTCTGACGATAGTAAACGGAGTGTCTTTGGTTTGTGGACAAAAGACACATTGTTGGACGCCATTATGAGGTTGTGGTAACCCTGAACAACAAATTTCACAATTTTTTTGGCACTTTACCAACTGAAAAATGAATGGATTCATTAAAATTAATAAAAAAGGATTAATAAATGAATAAATTAGGAGCTAACGATGATGAAAACAGTTATGTTCAGCCCTCTTTGCATTCTGTCTCTGCTGAAGTTACCAACTTTATCTGCTGTTTTCGTGTTCTGCACACTCTAGCCGACTTCCCCTCATTTATTTAGTAGTTTGGCTGAACTCTACTGGAGCTGACATTCACACTGTGCTGATAGCGCAAGAAGGTAAAACTGACTCAAGTGTTCCTGACGTCCTTGTAAGATGAATCTAATATTCATGGCGAGATAGAAAATAAAAAGAGCATTTGTGCAATGAATTACTTAAGTTGCACAAAAATCAGGCTGATGGTCCTGATCAGCACACGACGGGATCAAGCCTGCGAACGTGGAATCACAGGACGATTTGTTTGCACACTTTCTGCCTCGAGCTGGTTTCTCTGCTGCACGTGTGTCAGAATTCAACTGTCTGTTTGTCAAGGCGACACATCTCGGCAGTTATTGCACCTGCTAAATAAAAACGGATTCAGACGTGTGTTGACGTGAACTTTCAGGTTTTTTTTCCCTCTTTCTCTGTCTCTCTTTCTCAAGCATTAAAGTGTTAATGTTCAATAGGATTTTACACAAATACACATCTGAGGTAGGTTATCCTGAGTACATTTCAAGGCGCCTCCTCACATCCGTGCGAGAGCTGCCTCTCATTCCTTCTCCTCGGTGCTTCCTGTGATCCACCTCTCAAAGCGTAAAGGAAGCTGATACGTGTCCCTTTGCAATTTCCCCTCATCTGAAGACTCCCCCCCACCTTTTCTTATCACACAAATGCAATGAGAGTTGTAAGAAATCTGCTCTCCCGGCATCTGCCCTCCCACTCCTTCCACCCTGTATCCCAACCCTCCGTTACCCCCTCTGTCCCTTGCTCCCCCAGCACTCCCCCTCCAACTGTGATCTTTTTCTTTGAGCCACGTTAACGCTGGATTCGGAGTCATGTATGGATTAATTTGTTCCGTGTTTGTCATGAGACCACCCACCTCCTGGTGTGTGTGTGTGTGTGTGTTGTGTGTGTGTCTGTGTGTTTTGGAGTTGGTCGCAGAGGTGTATTAATGTATGATGTATTTATATTTAGACCGGTTTTGAATAATACCTTTTCCCAATAAATATAATTCAGTATAAAATGAATATTTTTTTATGCTTCAAAATGTAATTAATTGAATTAATTACAATGAAGTAAAATCATGAAATGACTGGAAAATAATTGTGTAATTTTTATATTATGACGCTAAACCAACCAACAACGTCTCACAATGTCCAAATAGTACAAATGGTGTGTGTGTGTGTGTGTGTATGTGTGTGTGTGTGCATGTGCATTTTTTTTTCACATCACACTTAGTTACAGTTCCCTTGCTGAGGCTAAAGCTAAAGCAGCTAATGTGGACCACGACTCAACGCCTTCAGCTGCTGAGAAACGTATCTGTTCGTGGACTCACTGTGGCTGGTTGGACTGACCCGAACTTCTCCACACTAATACAAATCTGTCTGTCATGTGAAGATTTACACTTTGAGTTGAATTTTGTCAGTTGTTAAACTAAAATATGCAACTTTTGACACTGGAGTCCAGAGTCAAGCTCAGGTCTTCCTTTCAGTCAAATTCCCATTAAATTTAGCTTTAGCTTTTCTATTACTATACTAAGAAGATTTAAAACAAAGTAAATATTTCCCTGTTCATTAATTTCTAACAAAAAAAAAAAAAAAGCTGGAGCGGTGAGTGGTGGTTTGAGGCTGTTGAATGAATCTTTTCGTGCTGTGAATTCCCACACAAACACACCAGCAGGTAGATGTCCTACCTGTCACTGACTAATACTCCTATTTCAAGTGTGATTCCATTAAATGTAACGCTAAATCGCTGCGGGCTGCATCCTGCGGAGAGGATCTACATGATTGACTGACAGCTGCCACAGCTCAGGTGACACTCCAAGGTGCTTTTTTCTAACGACTATTTTATTTCTTTCGTCTGTTTTCTTTCGCATCTGCCTAAAACTGTGTGTACAATATTTTAATAGTTTTGCTGTGGCTGACAGTGAGGGATGAATATTATGAATAATATATTATTGATAATAATGATAATACTATGTCCACTATATGATGGCCGTCTTCGGTGTAAGATGCAGTTGTTGTGGGATGAGAACATGTCATCTGATTTAACTGTAGATGTAGTATGCCACTGTAGTCATGTGTGTAATTGAACTGCGGCTCTGACCTGACCTCATTTATCTTCACTGGAATGAAGCGCTTCACCAGAACTATTTACAGCGCCTGTCTGATGACATCTTTATGTACTGCGGAGAATCTGCTGGGAGGCACAGCCATGTTAGCTTTCTGTATGGAGATGTCAGGGGAAACCATGCACACACACACACACACACACACACACGGCACTGTGTGTGTGTGTGTGTGTGTGTGTGTGTGTGTGTTTCAGCGTGCTGTTGACAGCCGCCGTCTGTGTTGAACCACCCGTGTCATGTTTTTTAGCGTAATCTGTCATTTTGCTGGTGTCTGCAATCATTCCTGCAGATGTATTTATTTGAACCAAGATCACGAGCAGTTGTTGAGGGACTCATGTGTGTCCGTTACAGTTTGCAGGTCCAAGTTGTGGTCATTTCACAGCTGTTTTGAGTTTTAAAACTGGATTGTCTCTGTTTTCTAAACGTCTGTCCAGGGTTTGCGCTCCTACTTTTTATGAAAAACATTGTTGTAAATGTTCATAACCACACAAGGAATCGTTGAAATTATCATTCTTCTGCAGATTCATCTTCTTGTTTGTCAGTCATATATATTGTTCTTTCAGGAAATGTAAAGAACAATTACTTTCAGCAGAACTGGGTATCAGAGGTAAACATTTCAAATCAACCCTAAAAAAGAGCGAGATTAAAAAAAATTATATTTGGGATAAATGACATCTTTCTACTTTAAGATCACTTCAACTTCTCCCCTAGCATCAGGGTTCTGGTCGGGCAATGGCGCAGTGACACGTGGCTAACGCTAAGTAAGGACAAAAATCAACATCTGTGAGTCTTATATGAAGATTAAGTTGTCACAACACATCCCATAAAACCACGCCCACTTCCTATCTGCTGTCTGAATAAGGACAAAAAGCAATGACAGCCCTTAAACACCCCCTAACATTATCATATCTAATTTTCATTTTCTATACATGAAGCTCTCTTACTGTTGTCAAATTACCATTTTTGAGGAACGCTGAGAGAACATCATGAGGCCAAAACACTGAGCTGGAGGTCGCTTTCAGTTTGGGATTAGTAGAATAAAGTGCGTTGGTTGATGGATGTTGCAAGCAGTTAGCAGGTTTCCATGAAATGTTGGGCCAGATCCATTTAACATCATGTAAACTGTCATTTCTTTCTTTCTTGGAGTGTTGGAGGGGGTCAGCCTGCCCATCCATCCATCAAGGTTTACGCAAAAAACTACCAGGGTCAATTTTCATGAAATACATCTGAGGCAGATCCAGCGTGTGCTTTATTTTTCCGAAATGTTGTGGGATTTGAAAATAAAATGTACTTGGGATGTGGGCCTTGGCGAAGGTATGTGCTCTCTCGCTCAGAATTTCTCAAGTGATCGTCTAGAGGGGGAACATTAGCGCTGCATCGTGCTCAGGACGAGACTGAAAATAAATGTGCACAAACTCAAGTAATTTGTTTATACGGCCTGTAGACAATGCTCGGTGTGTTTAAGTGTGCGCTGTCATTCAGAGTCTCCAAATGAGAGTGGCGTGAATCTGGAATCTGGAGAGTTGAGGGGGTTCAGGACCATGAGGGAGAAGAAGAAGGGTGAGGGTGCAAAGGGGGGTTGGGGTGAGAGCAGAGTTGGGGGCAGGATGTCAGGGAGGTCCACTTGGCCATGAAATTAAAAAGAAAATGCAAGGCGATACAGGGAAAATAAACAGAAAGAAGGGCCTCCCTGGTTTAGTTTAAACAACCGCAGTGATTATTGATTTGTGTTGATTGTTTCCTGGCTCGTCGTCTTAAAACATACGACTGACAGAAAATACAGCTGCATTCTTTCTTCTTCACTTTGAATGACAAAAAAATGAATTTGATTTTTCACTCGTTTTAATTATGACTGAAATAAACTCATAGTGCTGATGCTAAATCGCTGTAAACACTGAAATGTAATACCACAAACATTGGAGAGCGAAGAGCGCGTTGTCCAGGAAACAAGATTGAACTTGATTGCTTGTCAATCTCCAGAGGCAGCTTTCATTCATCACCTCTCATGAGACATGATTGATGCTGCAAGTAGCAATGATAAAGTATTTTGTAATTGACCAGAACAGGCTAATGATGCTCACCGTATTGGGTATTTCCTGTTCAGCTCTTTGGCTGACCTCTGACCCGCAGCAGTCATTCCCATGCTCCCTGTGTGGCGCTGACGCCCGGCGCGCCATGGAGCCTCGGTGTTAGTTGGGGATCACACAGATGAAGTAATAAAAACACTTTCTGCACTAAGATACGTGGACTCTGGAGAGTGCGTAAGAATTCTAGCTGAATACTTGAGAAGCAATTCAAAGGTTGTGGGTTCGAGTCCCACCAGAGTCGTAATTCCATAGGCTGTGTCATGATTCCGAAAGTGACCTCAGTCAGCTCACAGCTGGTCAGCTCCTTCCGTTGTCAACGGTTTTAACCCTTTAACATGACAGTATCGGTGCCATGACGCTCACGTCTGATTTGGAGTACCTTAATTACGCTACTATTTGTGGAATCAGAAAACATTGAACAGTTACTGAAAGCAGACAAGTTGCGCTCAGTTTCCCTAGTTGGTGTGAAGAAGGAGAAAATTATCTGTTGGTTCCTGCAAGTAGAGAAGTCAGTTACGGTAATGACTCACTGACTTCCAGCAACAGAGCGAATGGGATTACAGTGATGTCAGCAACATGGATGTTCTCAACTTTCAGGAACTGGTCAAGGTAGACGAACCAGGTGCAACTCAGCTTTCAGTAACGTTTTCTGATGGCACAAACCACCAAATATGCTAGAGCGAATGGAACAACGTCAGGGTTAAAGGATTGAACAATATAACTGCACCTGTGTACAATTTCATTTACATTTTCATTGAGGCGAACTCGATGACAGGTACGAGTTGTAGCTAGCCCTTTCTGCAAATATGGAGCAATATAATACCAAAGAGTACTACTGAAGTAGTTAAGTTACAGTACTGTAACAGGAAACCTTCCTCAGCATGGACTTGGAAGTTGAAAGTCTGACTGTACCACGTTTACGGCCACTGGCTTCCAGGAGTGACAGACGGAAAGAGATCGCTACAGCTAAAAAAGAGTCTCCCCTTGGGGTGGCAGGGGGTTGGGTGCTACCATTTCATGCATCTATGTATAGAACACCCCCGAGTTTACAGAGTGAAAATGGGGCTGTACATACAGTACATGTACTATATGTGCAGCCAGCTGGTACGGCCGTGGCTCCATTGCAGCATAATGGATCCCTGTTGCTCCTTATGGAAAAGAGTGGAATTATGAGACACTACAAACTAGCTTGTTTGTGTTAAAATGAACACTTGATTCTGTAGCACAGTGGCTCTATCCAAGCTAAAGACCAGGATCCGTCCCTATTCTGTCTCAGGTGATTCGCGCTCTTCTGCGGGCTAACGGACACATGTTGTTTTAATCAACCAGGTAATCAATCATACTGTGTGTTTGTCAAATACTCCAACGGCCCAGTGGATGTTGGCACCCCCCTGAAGTGGAGCAGGATATTCTCCCGCTATACCCACCCTCCCTACGTTGACGGTGAGGCTATATTTATTCAGCACTTTCACAGCTCGAAGCCCATTACATTCGGTGCTGGAGGGCTGGGAACAGGTTCTTGTAGTTATGAAGTAGCACCAAAAGGAGCAGGAACAGCTCATGACGGACAGGTTTACGACTCAAATCCCGGAAACTGTCATTAAATTCTAGCAGGGGGAAATGAGCAAAGCACGAAAAGCTCTATGAATATAAAACAACAGGAGCATGTTGTACCAGCAATCCTCTGTTGGAAAAATAAGCTTTAACACAGAAGAATCAGGGCATGAAACATTAATTTAGTGCAGCAGTGTGTTCTACTTGGACTGCCAATGCCAGTATGAATTTATTTGTAGCTGGCAAATATGCAGCAGCTCTGTTCCGCACTGTTAAAATCACTCTGCCCTCAACATGCTCTCCTGGCACCACTGAGCATATCCGCAACTCTTTCTTGGACATTTCCAACTCCAAAGGGTGTGCTGACCTGCTGCTGCCTCTCTGCAGCACCTGGAGAGTTCGGGCTTTGACAGCTCCGTGCTGCACCGACATTGTGATGGAGTGAGTCATTTTTACAGCCTGGCCCTTCGGTTTGTTTAGCTCAACTGAAAACCAGAAAGGAAATCCAAGTAAGCATCTTGGCAGAGTCAGTAGCTGCAACATAAAATGTCTGGAGGCTGTTAAGTCGAAGCAAGGGGACATTTTAGCCTCTTGATTTCATGTATCCCTGGCTGGAGCAGGATTCTGGACATGTCTGAGTGTAGGTCAGGATTGTTGAAGATTTAGGATTGCCGACAGCAGGGCTGTCCAGCCTCTTACACGCTATCAGTTGTCGTCTACCGCCTTTCAAAACACAAGCAACACAGCCTGGATGGATGGATGGGGCAATTACACAGAACAAGTAACCACAACAACAGGAGATTTTATCTCATAGAAGCTTGGCTAGGGGAACTACTATTCTTGTGTGTGTGTTTGTAAGATAAATCTGTCAAGTAAATCATGTTTTTTGTTGTGTGAACCTTCAGGTTTTTGATGGATTAATGGGCAAGCTATATGCAAGGAAGACTTAACATTGATGGAAATGTCAAATTAGCACTTGAAGGAAATTCAGCAGCATCTCCTTAAAAAATGCGTCACAAAACAGTCTGGACACTCGTGGCTGCATCCCCGTGCATCAACTGCTTACTGTTTGTCACGGACCTCTGATGAAACATGGCACATGGCTAGTTAGTTATCAATCCCCCTCTGGTCCGACCCACACGAAACCATTCAGGTGACGGTCATAAACAGGGATCAATGACCCATTTTCTTTTTTTGAATCCATCCACAAAACCAACCTGCAGGTAGACGGGCATTTTAAAACTCACCGCTTCTCACAAAGTATATTTTTTCCCTGTCAAACTACACAAGGGACGCTAGAGTGTTTCACACAGATGGCAAAGATGACGATGTAACACTTTTCACCTGCTTGCATTCAAGCAAAAGTAGCCATACGCTGTGAGTCAAAATGAAATTCAGGATGTGACACATGATTTCCACCACAAACGGGGACAAACATGCACAGAATGACTGAACCGTTGTGCATCTACATCCTAACAGGCCTGCATGTGTTCGCACATGTGCGTGCGAAGGCTTTTGTGAGGCCCCTGGCTCCACAGGGCTTTTCTCTGCAGACTCTTTACCGAAACACACTGCACAGTCCGTTGCTGACGGCTGGCACATGTGGCCAGAGTTCCCCCGATTGCACCATGACGCAAGAATTCACACTCCACTTCCACCAGGCTCTGCCATGGACAGCTGCACCTTTAATAAGAGCTCAGAGATTCAATTACTGGCCCATTTCTGCTCTGAAACCTCATCAGCTGAGCCACACAGGAAATTGCCTCTTGCCGTGTAAAGGTGGCAACTGGATCACTGAACTCTGAGGGAAAATGTACACACATTGTTCTTTTGTGCACTTGATTATTTTGTGAATTGTTGGCAGGTGGGACACTCCCATGGGTGAAGCTTAAAAAAAGGATTGTTTGGAAAAGGTTTGTAGTCACAGAAGCTATTAGCAAGATATTTCTGGCAGTTTCTGCTTCAAAAAGTTGCTTTCAGTTCCCTTCTTATTTTTATACTGTCTAATTGTAAGTCAGGCTGAAGCAGTCCAGCTGCCGCTAAGGTCAGCCTTTTCCTGTAACATGATAATTGTCCTCTCTGGGATTTGTACTATCACAGCGTTGGATATCTCATTAGGAAACTGAGTCACGATGAAAACCCTACTTATTGAAATTAAGTTCACTGTTGCAGACTGTTGCAGTTTGTTCCTGCTTTTTATTTGCTCTGAGGACAGAACACGCCAATTCCTCAAACGCCAGAGCTGGTTTTTGGAATCAAGTCCAAGTCAAGTCCCAAGTCATTCATTGGAATTCTCAGGCCCACTGCTGGGAGACAATAGTTTCAGTGCAAAAGACTCACATTAAATCTTTTATATGTTGAGTTTAATATGTTCCTGACACTTTTTTTATTGTCTTCAGAATTAACAGGTCAAAACTTGAAAGTCCAGTATTCCCGCTTGCACGTTTGTTACTTGAAGATTATGTATGCTTGTGTATGGAGACTGTCATCGTCAGCCACGTGTTAGGGACAAGTATTAACTACGAGTGATTGGCTGAGCAATAAAAACGGTCTGTATCTCTACGAGGATTGCAGATTGTCTTTTTGCCATGGTATCAGCGACCGAAAAATAAACATTTGGATTAAACCAAGTTACATTCAATCATGGGCGACACGGTGTTGCAGTGGTTAGCATTGTCGCCTCACAGCAAGAAGAACAAGAGCGTTTGCATGCTCTCCCCATGTCTCCCCCGAGTACTACTGCTTCCTCCCACCTCCAAAAGCATGCTCAGCTCAATCGGCTACTCTACATTTCCCATAGGTGTGAATGTGTCTTTAATAGTTGTCTGGGGTGTGTACCCTGCAGTATAAACGCTACCCGTAACCAGAGCAACCAGGCGATAACGATAATCAGGGCTACAACAGTACTTTCTTCAAATTTATTTTTAACTTCAGAATCAGGAGTCGCCCGTGTGGGACCGATGAATACTGAATGGCCAGATGATGTCGTCGACCTCGATGCTTTGAGGTCCATTCAGCTTTACGCACCAGGCTCACCAAACACTGACAAACTTAGCGAGGTGTTGACGTGGAAGCCATCAGTGTTGATGGTCTGGTAAATACTGATACAATTCAGTCAATAGAAGGGTCCATTTGTGCCATGACATCTGTGCTTCATGCCTGCCCTGCTCGATCACCTAGACAAAATGCCCTGTCAGACTCTGGGCATGACTCGGATAAAGTCTCTGGTCTGTAATTTGGACTCGATCTTGCCAAAGCAGACAGCCGTGTTTTTTAACAGTTAAAGTTCATGATGGGTTTGGATTTCATGGAAACATGAATCATATTCTGCTGAATAATATACTTACCACCTTCGAAAAGAAACCGTGAAGTCATGTTTCTCTGCTCAAATTCCACATATCGGCCTTTTTTGGTGTGTGTGCGTATGTGTGTGTAGATGAACTTGCCTGCGATGTAAATATAAATTTAGAGCAGCAGTTCATATGCGTGGCATTTTGCCCTGGAAAGCAGGACAGATTGAGAGCTTCTTATTCAAGAGTCTGCATCTTAGGTATCTTTAGACGTTTTCTTGGCAACAGGCAGCCGTTTGAATGAGTGAAAATCTTTGGGCACTCCAGTTTTCCGTGTGAGGGAAGTGCATCAAGTTATTGGTTTCCTTTTCCACTTTCACCTCACACACAGTCTGGCAGTGTCACTCCCTGGATAAGTGGATGTTTTATTCATCCTTAATAGGTCCTAAAAACGTGCTTTCTTTGGTCAGGTAAGGAGAAGAGGGTTTTTTTTTTTTTAAATGGCAACTGCATAGATCTGGTGTTTCTGCCGGCCACAGAACATGGAAAAAAAATAAATGGTTAAGAACCAATAATGAATAGTTTCATAAAAGTTTTCAAGGCTGAACCACACATCAGACTTTGGAGGTTTGAAGCCACCTAACATATATTTCAAAATGCACTATTTTCAAATCATAAACTACCGACATGTCTGCAAAAATCATCAGTGGCCACAGCTGTGAGGACACGTGTGCAGTGTTGACAGCGGTGTCGAGGCTCTTCCACATATCTTGGTGTTAAACTCAGAGGAAAACCCTTCCTAGAGCCATCCAGAAAAACAGAAGGACCTAAATAAATAACTACAGCTCCTCGCCAAAGCACATTCCTCGCTCTGAAATCGCCCCCCTGATGCCGCCTGGCTGTGTCCGTTGCGGAGTGTGTTCTGCCATTTGGGAGCCATTGAGTGGTGTGGTTGAGTGCTAATCATGATTACTGAGGTTAGACCTTCCTCTGGGATCCCGACGCTTCCCAGTCATCAATTATCATCCATCAACGCCCTCTCATCAGACTGGCTGCTTCCACTTCCTGCTCTGCCCTTTGCTACCAGTAGCACTGCAGGGATAAAATGTTGGCATTGTAAAGGTTCTGTGGACCACGGACATGAATTTCAACACTTCAACCAAAAATACAGTTCTAAATACAGATGACACGAAAATAAACCAGCCGGTGGAAACAGTTATGGTCTAGTTTGATTCAGCCATTAAGACTTTCTGCGTATTGATTACAAGTCGGGGCCTTGAGAAGCTTCCGTAAGTGCAGTTCCTGATTTTAGATTGATGTCGTTAATCTTTTAATGTCTTAAGGTTGTTTTTGTGTTTGTATATTTAGGCCAGCAAGAGGCTAGAACCCACAGCGTGCCCGCAGGGTACAAAAATAAAACTAAACAATCGCAGTGCCGTGAAGAAATCGGCTCGTATGTGGAAACACACTCAGCAGAGTGGATTAATGCTGCTGAGTATTTAGTGTGTGGCATCTCCTCGGCGTGTGAGGTCTCACCGTGTGCTGTGGCGCTCCTGATAATATGTGTCCATATGTCGCTCAGCCACAAGCAGCAGATGGACGTATCCCTGCACATTTATTACACTTGTCTGTGTTGACTTTGCAGGCTTCTTTTACACTGTGGACGCTGGCCTCAACCCAAAGCTACCAACTGCAGTGGAAAGTGATTCTGGAACTGTGTGGTAAATAGGACTTTTCTCACATGTCAGGTTTTCCAAGAGTAAAAATAATGCTCTACTTTAAATATTTGCCCACTTTCAATCATCATAATACTGTGCACCACATATGTTGAGATGGATCACAAATAAAAAAAAAAGGTCTAAATTAGTGGGAAGAATATTTGTTGTAACCTGACATAACTGCACTGAAAATACTGTTTCTGGAACGCCTCCTTCACTAGTTGAAGGAACTTCTCAGATGAGCGGTGAAACAACTTCAACTGCAGTTGTCTACAATTTAACCCGACAAGCAACGGTAAGCTTCTGAGACAATATGCAGCAACGTACTGCATGAACAGCACCTCATCTGTCACTCACGTCATCACAAACAGTTAAATCCCTCTGGACTTTTATTGTGAAGGGGCGGTGTGTCATTTTGCAACCAAGATATTGTAGAAAAAAAAAACTAAACTAAAAAGAAAACAAAATTTCCTCCTGACATTAAAAGAAATATATATCAATGTCAAGGTTCAGGTCTGGTTGAGCTTAGGCATGACAAAAAAAGAAAGAAAGAAAAAAAAGAAATCCCTGTAGTGACATATATGTCTTTTACATCTGTCCATTAACTTCAATGGATGGGACATTTCCTCCTTGTCTTTTGTTAGAACCTCTACCGTGTCTAGACTGTGAAGGTTCTCAGCAATCCAGGTTATTGTCATGGTAACTGGAAAATGTTAAGTTGTCAGCAGCTGGACTTGCTTGGTTTTTTATTACGATGTGTTAATACAAGAAACTCCTAGTCCTAACTGTTGACAAATAGTTAAAAATTACACAGGATGTCCATGTGAAATTTATGAGAAGACGCTTGGCTACACATCTCCACATCCACGTCAGCGTACGCTGTAGGGTTAATACCGTCACAGACCCCAATTAATACTGTGGTGCTGTAACCATAGCGATTTGGGAACGATTTGCAAGTAACAGTCACAATTCTTCATTGTTTGAAGACAGTGCTCATCAGATGATTCTGATAATGCAGCCGTCAGTGTTGTAAACGTAAGTGACAGCTACATTACCAATGACCCACGACACAGAGAGTTGACCCAATTCTCACAGACCCAGTTTTGACCCACGTCCCAGTGTCAACAGATATCGATCAGGCTTGTTCTTCCACTTCTCCTGATTGAGATCCAACTGAAATCACTCTGCAGTTTAAGTTTAAGTTTTAACACTATTATAAGCATTTATCAGAGCAAAATGGGGGGATTCTTGAGCCAAATTGAGTTTAAATGATCCGGTGAGTCATGGAGGCCCATGTGGAACACGACTCTAGCTGCAGCTTTCACACAAGCTAAAGGTTGTTCCAAGGTTGGAAAAAAAAACAATAAACGAGGATATTGTATCAGTTGTATCAATGTATTGACTTCTTCTTTTCTCTCCCAATAAATGTCAGAGCAATGATGGGAGCTGCAAGATGGACGGACAGGGGAACAATCACAGCCTGTTAATTTTGGAAGGTTAATTTACAGAGTGTTCAAAGTAAACATATTTCATTACTGAGGCGTTTATTGTTGCTCTGTGAGTTTAAAAATGAGGTCTTTTCCATTAAATCTACAACAGATTCTCTATTATTGGTTGGAAATGAATTGGCCACTATGGGCTGGTGCAATGAATGAAGCTTTGATTGGTTTAACTGAATACATGAGGTCCTGGTCAAGCCAACGACGAGTGTCTTGGAGCGCGACCAAGAATGAAGTTATGGGCTCCCAGTGTGAGAATGAGAAGTATGTGTGAGAAAGCAGTATCAGCCCTGGGGAACGAGTGACCCCACCGAGCAGTACCGATTACTTCTAGTACACCATTGTTAATTGATGTTTCTTTTCCTGGTAGAAAGTAAAGCTTTGTACTTTTATACTTTGTTTGACACTTACATCTATTGACTGTGGAGGGAAACTAATATACAACAGACGAAGAAGAGCAGCGGCAATTCACATACTGGGTTTTTACAACAAATGCACAACACATGAAGACGAGGAGCAACTTACATTTTGTAGCGTTGTAACCCTCCTCATTACAGAAACACACAAAATGAAACGTTTTGTTTAAACAGGGATTTCAGAAAATGCCGACTTGGCGGTCAGGGTTACGACGTGGGAGGGATGTAACCTTTCCTTCAGAGCTCGGCGTTCTCATCAATTACTGCTCAGCAACAACAAACAGTGAGATGAGCTGCTGACGGAGTAGCTACCAAGCATTGGAGGATTTTTAAGGACTGTGTACAGCCGAGAGCAGCTTCCTCCTCTGTGTCGCTTCGGTTTCAATGCTCCGACTGTGAGGGGTCGTTGAATCGGGGTTTGAGGTAAGTTTAACCAGACAAACCGCTACGTCCATTGACGTGTAATTAGCAGCCACGGGTGTCTGCGAGGTCAATTCAGGGGCCACGTGGGACATCTCAGCAGCTTCAGAGAACAGCCACTGAAATATTTAATCAGAGCTGTCACATATTCTGTTCTGGCTATTTTACTCACAAACGTACATTTAACTAAGCTAATTAGGGGACTCTTCAGTTGCCAAAACAATTAACCCCCCACGCCGTGCAAGCAAATACTCATGTCCGTTGGTGCTACAAAGCATGAGGCTGAGGCAGTGTGTGTGCAGCCGACTGGAGGCTGCTGTCACTGATGGAGTGAAGACCACTGCTCCCTCGACCTGATCGCCACTATGGGCCCAGATGGTGTGTGACCTGACAAATAGGGGTTACTGAAGGTCAGAGGGGCAGCGGCGGGGTAGCTGGTCAATGTGGGTGGTATGAGACCCCACTGTCGGCCCGTTAAGATTATAGGGAGATTCGCACCAGTCATCACATCAGTTCAGTGGGAGGAAATGGAGCACCGTACACACAGACACACACACACACACACACACACACATCCGCAAAACCTATGGTTAGCTGCTAGCGTGGCCAGATGACATAAACCAGCCTTGGCTGCTGGCCTCTTCACAAAGACGTTGACTTTAGTAAACACAAAAACATTCCAGCAGTCAGTTTCTTGTTAGCAGCAAATCTGGAGACTCAATCAAACATTCGACACTCCCCCGAAGAGGGAATTTGTGATTCACCAGAATAAAAGTTGGTTAAAGTGTCTGCACACCCCTTTTGAGATGTTTATACATCGACCACCTGGGCGTTCCCCTGCACTCTCCTTGTTGACCTTTAACCTCGGTCACAGTTAATCCAAATAATCAGTGTTGTATTATCGACAAACCAATGTGCATTCGCTGAAGCTGCACATCTGTCGGTGTGACTGAGCTTGGGGATGTTTTCAGCTCAAGACACCTGCCCCTTTTCTCCTCTTACGCTCTCTCTGCTCAAGCGCGCTCTGTTCTGCTCTGCTCTCTAGAAGCCCATTCAGGTCTGCTTACACAAACAGATGCTATCAGCCGTACACAGTGTTTTGTCTCCCTTCCATTAGCCGGTGCACATGGCTTCCTCGGGACTCAGCGGGTCACGGGCTGACGGACACGGGAGGATGCTCGACATACTGTACACTCACTTCAATCATAAGACCATAAGATCATAAGGCCAAAGAAGTAACAGCCAGCTGTGGGTGAGCTTCTGACTTCTGTGAGGTTTGTCCAGGTAGTTTTTACGTTTCCTCTGTTGAAACACGTTGCAGTTAATTATTGCAGCTGTTTCAAGGATGCTAACGCGACACTAAACTCACAGACAAATCTATATGTTAGTCTATCATTAATTTCCTACCTTAATAATACTAATCAGATTAGATAGAAACAGTGAAACAGTGAAAGTTAGGGCAAATGAACACCAAAGAGGTGACTTTGAATCAGGACAGAGGTAAAACAACAAAACGAACAAAACTGCAACATGAGGTTTGTGAAATGGCGGTATCTACAATATAGTTTCCTCTCAGCCTCGATCTTTAAATAGCATTTGTCACAAACCTCTGGAACTTGTAATGACATACAAGGAACTTTTTGGCATCTGTACAAGACGCAAGGGACTGACAGCCTGTGTAAATCAATCCACATCAGAACGAGAGGCTCTGCACCAGTGGCAAGCTGAACCACACCCACAATCTTTTCCCATCCATAATATTTATACAAGTTCTGAATACAAGTTGACAACCACACTTCAATCAAATGTAACCATCAGTGTCAAGTCATACACCACGTCTACACTTCTTTTACCCAAAGGATTAGTAGTTAGTGGTACCTACGGTCAGTGTTCATTCAAAGTTTGTGTTTATTTTGTACATTTGTTGTTTGAAATTCACGTGTGCGGGCGACCAAAACTCTTTCAATTTGACATTTAGCCTTTACTAATGGGATGAATGAATGAATGGGTTTCAGCGCTGTCGCTCAGAGAAACATTTGTTCACCATGAACCCTTGAACTGTTCTGGATCTTTTTCCCCTCTGTGCAGCCACCTACATAATAAATGCACTAATACGCTGCAACTGCCCACACAACTGACCTGAGTTCCATGTCAAGAGTAAACTTTGGACATTTGACTGACAAACCCCACACTCGTGCATTCAGCTCCATCTATCTTCCTGAAATAGTTTGCAAATCCAAAGCCAACAGGAGTGTTGAGCGGAATGTTTTCCCAGCTGTTTATGCTTTTTTTTTTTTTTCCATATCTGCACAAGTAGAGGATTTATCTCATAACGAGACAATTAACAATCTTCTCTTTGTCAGCAGTAAAACAGCTGGGACGTCCCCGGCCGGCCAGCAAGCGGCCTCTGCTGCGGTATGCATTACTCATTTGCAGAGGATGGATTAACTTGGAAATAATGGTTGACTCTTACTGTAAACTCAAGCCCCCACCCCCATTAGATCTGTACATGTCACACAGCGGAGACAGATGAGGGCGAGTTTGCAGTGTGCGGACAAGCAGAGAGGAAGAGAGTGGAGGGGTCAAGTGGGCCAGCAGCAGGTGGTCACTGCTCTGTGAAGGCGCGATAACAAACTGCATCTGTTCCACTGAGAGATTTCCATTTTAGTGCCTTTAAACTGTACAGTCTTTTAATGGGGAGCTGTTCAGGATAAGACGTCATAGAGAGGATAATTCTACTTGATGTATTTCTACAATTACTTTCTGCTTTTT
This sequence comes from Aeoliscus strigatus, assembly GCA_901007665.1. Lineage (NCBI taxonomy): Eukaryota > Metazoa > Chordata > Actinopteri > Syngnathiformes > Centriscidae > Aeoliscus > Aeoliscus strigatus. The sequence goes on from CAAKHB010004565.1 coordinate 83,091, forward strand.
GAAGCATGTTCTGACTCCAAACATATCAAATGCAGACACTTACGTCACTTCAAACTGTTAAACATCAGGTGGTGTCCGTCCCTCCGTCATTGTCCATAGATGGGATTAAACTGGATGCAAGTTCACAAAAAAAAGAAATTAGCGATAACCAATGCTGACTCATATACTGTAGTAAAGTGGAATCAAATGGATTAATAAGAATGTAAATTACAATGACAAAAAACATAAAATTAAAACTGAATCAAACATGTTACAAAAGGATATGAATATGATCATGAATAAAGTCAAGAATAAAAGAAATAAGTAATGAATGAGTGAACAAATGAATGTATGAACTGAAAATCTTTACCTGCTCAACTAAATCATACAATTATTTGGCAAATTAAAAAAAGGGGGATTTGTTCTCCATTAGTGACACTTTCATTGCTTTTTTTAAATTGAAATAATCTGATTTGTTCTTGTTTCTTTGTTTAAGGTTGGTGGCCTTTGAGTTTGTTCTTACCATGGCAGGACTTCCTGGTTTAGCTAAAAGGACCCGAGCAGCAGAGACAGCTGTCTAATAAGATGCCAGAGTGAAAAACTCAAGCGTTTCCAGGCCTTTGGTGAATTTTTTAATCCTGGTTTGTGTGACTGGAGTTAACCTGCTGTGAAATGTGGATGTGTTTGAATTGTGTTTCGCTTTAATTATTCATTTGCTGGATATGTTCCAGTGGGAGGAGCCAAACAGGTAGGAATGGACTCCACACGGGGCAGGAAGGGCTTTTACATTCAGACAAAGGATTCAAAGGACCTCATTCATGTGGAATTAAAGCAAAAAGTGTGACAGCTGAAAACTCCAGAGAGCAGATACACTGTCTTTCCTCAAACCACAGTCACACAGGCCTGAGAGGAGCAAGACTAAACTTAAGAAATGTGAGGTGAGAGTATTCAATCTGAGAATGAAGCATTGAAGAAGGGAACATTTAAGTTTCAAGTATTGCTTATTTTTAATTTTTTTTTTAAATCTTTTCTCCTCACATGCAACAAAAAACAGTTTGTGTGTCCAAGAGCGTCTCAGCATACTGTCCTTTTAACAAGCAGTTTTCTTCCTGTCGCCCAGACTGTGTCACGCCCTCGATTGGGACGCTCACAGTCACTTTAAAACATGACGCTATAGGTAACACCTCCCCAAATTAAACACATCTGTTTGCACATGTAATATTTTACGATGTGTGAATGCTGGTTATGTTTGGGCCCAACCACGGGTTAGGAAAACATTGTCCATTTGGTCATGCTTTGTGTTGTCATGGTTACAGTAATATTATGTTGGACGTGGAACGGTGTTGTCCAGTGTTTTGCTGAAATCCGATCGCAGACAGGTGAAAACAGTGAGTGGGGAGAAACAAACAGGAACAGAAAAGGAAAAAAAGTGACGTAAACAGTTTGGACTCAGTCTTTTAAAGACAAACCCACGGAAACCAAATCTTAAAGTAAATGTACGAGGACCCTGTAAGTCTTCCTTTTCAGACGTTAGCATTTACAAATTGTGTCCATGTGAACTAGTATAACAGCAGGTTATGGGTCTTGTTCTAGGAAGTACATAGCAAAAACTATGACTTTGTCCACCCTTTACCACCGACAGTATCACTACCATATGTTTGTGCTAGCATACTTTGGAATACCTTAGTAATATTTGCGCTATCAGAAAAAGTCAGTTACTGAAATTTGATAAGTTGCACTTCACATCCAAGTTACTGTCATTACGGTAATGCTTTGCCTGCTTCTGTCAACAGAAAGACAGCAACATGACTGTCATCAACATCCAGGGACCAATCAACATTGTCTCCTCCTAACTCCTTCGTCACACCAGGTAGGGGGCCAAGAGCAACTTCTCAGCTCTCAGCAACTGTTTGTTGATGGCGCAAATAGTCACATAATTATGGTACTCCAAAGTATGCTAGCGTGAATGTAGCGTCTGCGTTAGCATCAGTGTTAGTTCTGAAATCAGAGACAGAAATCATCGTCATGTTGGAATTCAGTACATCAATAAACACAACGTTCAGAAAATGATGCCGTTTTCTCTGCTTCCTGGAGCGGGCCCCAGGTCTGCAGTGTGAGGTTATGAGATTTGTGAGCTGTTGCGGAGAAAAAGTCCTCATGAGCAGCGTTGTGGTTCACAGTGAAGTGTTCCCTGGTGTACTGCAGGGAAATGTGTCTCTATTTTTGTTGGACACCACACAGACACCGTACCTGAACCTGTGTTTACTTTGAGACTGAATTCTGCCGGGAATCCTGAAGAGATGCAGCAGCATGTGAGCTGAGCGCAATCTGGCAAAACAAACATTTTCCATTTCTGTATACTAACACAGTACAGGTGTAGACACCCATAAATTCAGTGTTTCCTTTGAATTTACACTGCACAGATGCAGAGAGGCCAATATTTACATGTATGTCTTGTCATGATGTTTCCAACCAGCATTGGATGTAATTAGTGCTGACATTTGTTTGTGCATCAACAATCCAAAGTTGACAAGTCCCCCCCCTCCCCAAACAGACAATGCAATCATGGTACGTGTGTGCTGCTGTTTTCCCACGCAATATATTCTCTTTTGCAGCCGCATGTGACATTCAGAATGTACGTATGCACACACCTTTTACACATGTTTTACACAGTTTGTGTCTTCTCCAGAGTTGATCTATGCTGGCATGGCTGCAACATTTAGAGGGTGTGTGTGTGTATGTGTGTGTGTGTGTGTGTGTGTGTGTGTGTGTGTGTGTGTGTTGGGAGGAGTCAGTGAACTATGAGCATCGTCATCTTATTCTGCCACATGAGCTGCAATGTGACACACAACTGCAAACTGTCTTCACCCACTCAACCCCTCAAACATCAGCAGTTTGTCTGAATCTGACGTTGACCCGACACACTGAACTAAAAACACACAGGAATCACTGTTTTATTTAGCTTTGTATTATTATTTTTGTTTAATTTATACTTTATTCATACGTCAATTTTACTATCTTGTATAAAAATAAACATAATTTTACTTAGTTTATCTTTATCTTTTTCTACATTTCTTCATTATATTGTTTACATTTCAGTTGTGTGAATTAAAGACAAAGCCATGCACAGTTTTATTGTATTTATGGACAATGACAAATGTTTTCGGCTTTAAATGATAAACCAAACAAACACGACAATAATACACATAATAATATTGTCAATTTTAATTGTCTGTGTATCCTAGAACACCACGATCTCGTCCGCTCTGTCACTCATTTACTGTTTGTGTGCAGCAGCTCATCACTTTTCTGGACTGACTGATCTTTTTCTTCGGAGGACCCAAACCGAGCTCCTTCTGCTCATTTTTCTATCCTACATTCCACCTTGTTGTTCACCAGATTCCAACAGTGTCGTCGGTGTATATACAAGTGAAACATGTCTTATGTCGCCTCTTTTCCTTCCTTCCCTTCCCCTGCTTATTACTGCCAAGGTTATAATAAGCAATGCGCCTGAAGGTCTGAATGTTGGCTGCTCACTTTACATTCTTTTACTGGATAATCTCTTTGTTCCTTTAAGGAATATACACTGTTTATTTTGTAAATATTACTTCTTTTTTGTGTGTCGCTGCATCAGTGTGATAGTCTCTGCGGTGGAATGGACTCAAACTCCTTTCTCACTTAACAAAACTAATAATAATCATAACAACGATAATAATCATTATAATGGATCAGTCTTATATACTGCTTTTCTAGACACACTTTACAGTGGCTACATTAGATAGACAGCTCGACATCTCCAAGAGAAATTCACAAAATGAATCAAGAATTTTTCATTCACACCTTGATGGTGGTAAACTACATCAGAAACATGGCTGCTAGTTTGCACCCATGGCCTTTCCGACCACCACCAGACATTCACACAGGGCAGTGTGGCTGAAGTGTCTTGCCCAAGGATGGAGCAAGATCCGAACCACCAACCCACTGAAGCTCCTGAGCTAATGCCGTCGTGACTTCATGTTTTGGACGGACTCAGAAACAATCAACTGACAATGACAAAGGTCATGCTGGTAATGGAGCTTGGCACTTCTGTACGTTTCCATCTCAGTGGGACACTGACAACCCCCAGCTGAGATGTGACAACGAGCTCCAGTCACCGGAGCTGAATGAAGTCACACATGAATGGGTCGACGTTCCCCTGTGAAACACCCTTTGAGTCAGGCGTCTTCCAACACGGCGGGCGTAGGAGTCAGTACAGTGCGCCATTCTGCCACTTTCACAGAGGAAACAAGGTAAAAGTGTCAATCATGCAGGTGCGTGTTGTGTTTGCCCACGTTCCACAGCGAGAAGCGTCAGTCTGCGTACACGAGCTGTATCTGTGGCAGCTTTGTGTGCTGACAGGAGAAAGAGCAAGACAGAGCAGGAGGGAGAATGACACCCCCCCACCCCATCCCCCACTCCACGCTGTATTCACCGCTGTCTGCTCTACATTCCTCACCCTGGAAGTACGATCTTCCAAAGCAGGTTCTCTTTTCTGACTGAATGACTGTCAGATCTTGCTCATCGTCTGGTTTCCAGGGGCATCTGACACCCCCCCCCATGACCACGTTGAGGCCAATGTAGTGAAACAAAATAAAAACAAGAACTTCTGATGAATGTCAGGTTTGCCTCTCCAATAGATAAACACTGATCCTGATTGCTTCCACCCGTTTCTCCCTTCCGCTCTCCTTTTTTTCCCCCCGCTGTCATGTAACACAAAAAAAAAAATCGGAGAGGCGATTTCTTTTCACAACCGTCCGACCTGCCTACACAGTCCGATCAAGCAGATGGCAAGTGCTGCACATAAAGGGCATGAAACTAAATCTGTGGGGCACCTGCACCGCTGAGGCCAGACTTCCAGTGAAAACCAATGCCGTCTCCTCAGATGTAGCCAGGAAACCGGAGCACTAATAGCCCCCTGACAATGGATCGACTGGGAGATCAGGACTTCTTTCTCTTTTCGACTGAATGAGATCTTTTTGGACTTGGGTGTGTAGCTGGGAGAATAACATCTGTATGGACACCGAGTACTAAACCTGCTTTCAAGCTTTCCTCTTTACCATACAACGTTCATTTGGCGGGAGACAGGGCTCGGCATCGGAGATGGATAGAAATTGTTTTTTCTATACAAGCTTGTATAGAGAATACATTTTTTAATGTATTCAGTTTCAAGAGTAATAAAACTTGACGGATAGGTGTCACTATTCATGCCCGGATCAGACTTCTAAGATGTAAATGTAATGTCTAATGTAAAGTCTAACCTAAGTTTGTGTTATTTTCCTGCTTGTATTACTTTTCCTACGACGTGTTCCGTAACCAATGGGATGAGAGAAGGCTCTGACGGGGAAATGTAAACATGGAAAAGACGCAGAGGGATGCTGCTGTAACATATGTGAAGTTACTTATTCACCAGCAGAAGTCAGTTTTCCAAATTCCTCTGCAAATGACACTGTCAACAAGTGTAGGCTAAGAAAGAGAATCAGAAATACTTCAACCTAACCCGAACCCTTTCCTCAATAGAATTGTGGTTTAGATTCTTAGATAACGTGAGGTCTGCAATGAAAGGTCATTTTAGTTCAATAGGGTCCTGGACATGAAGAAAGTAAAGATGTTCAAAGCTGTATTGGACGATGGAGTCTGGATGTTTGCTCTGCTGGAAGCAGCAATGCTGAATGAGTAGATGTAATTTGAATAGAACAGTTTTTTAAATGTGGTTAATAGATATTGGAGACATGGATAACATGGAAGCAACTGTTGCAGTGGAAAGCATTATTCGTTTATCCTCTCTCGCTTTTACCGTTCGATAAATAATTCATTCGGGCTGAGAGGCAGCACGACAATTATGCGTCTGGGCTCCAGGGCCACTCCCAGCCAGCCATTCACCACAAGCCCCTTTAGAGGAGAGAACCCGATGCTTTAGTTCTTATTCTATGCACAGATTTGCAAAAGACACAGTCCCATATGTCTCATTGTGTGCTGGATTAGATCGGCCTGCATGCAGTCGAACCTTAAGAGTAACCCCTTGGCCGCCTCGCCGCGGTTGGAGGCAAACCAATTAGAATCAATTGGCTGTATTCTCTGCGCTGATTAGCATTCGTGCTCCACTCGTGGGGCTTTGACAGTTATTGAGGCTGTCCAGTTTGAGCGCTGTCTGTATGGCTGCTTCGTCACAATCGTAGGAGCCTAGTTGATTGTAATGAAGGCTAATGAGCTGCTGGAAACCGGGAACGCATAAGTTATAGTGAGATTCCGTCTCAGTGAGGCGATAATGAATGTTTGAAACATGTGTCAGAGGAAGTCAGACTGTGTTTCAAAGTTTGAGTCACAGAAGACAATCTACTATCTGTGACTATGTCCTCCACAACAGCAGGGGGCGCAAGGAGTAAAGTTGAACATGCGGCCATTTTAGTATTTAACATATTTTTTAAAAATATTTTATTTGTGTCACCATTTAATTCTAGAAACTGAGAGCAATCATTTCCAGCCACATCGTTTACGCATGTTGTTGTTTTTTCTGTACAGCTTTGTTAACTTATTTTTCACAAGTCGACTGTGAAGAACGTGTTCTTTTTCTCGAGATAAGTGGATCACATCAGCAGATTCTGGATTAAGTGTTTTTTTCATTCAAAACAATTAACTGCTGACAATTAGATGCCTCCCACTCAGCCATTGTTTCCTAACAACTTGGAAATGAATCCAATTCTATGTCCTCCAGCCGTGGATGATTGTTATTAAATCCTAAAGTGCCCAAAGGGTATTAACCGCTAAACCAAAAACAACAATGATGGGCTAATTAAACAACGATATTGTTTCCACTGAAAACAAGAATGTGTCAATAACATACTAATCATCTAAATAAGGAGCCCTCAGCTCATTTCATGGCAAAGCCTTCACATTTAGTAGGATCTGCGCCGGCTGATAATGTGGATCTAGTGGCCCCTGGCATGAATACAGGCATAATGAATCATGGGAGCCCTCCAGAGGATAGTACGATGGCCGTTTTCCAGACGATGTTCATTAGCTGCCATCCAGCTGAAACATCTGTCACTGGAGTGCTTGGCGCCGTCCCATGGTAATTAGTGAGCTGCTCGCAACAGGTTCTCCTGGAAGATAAACAGGATGCAAGCAGAGCCGAAGGCATGCACATAGAAGGTCTGCATGCACGGAGATACGGTGTGACACACACACACACACACACACACACACACACACGGTTTAACTTTCAGAGATCTCTTGATGGATGTTCAAATTCAAGTTGACTCTGGCAATTCAGTGTGTGTGTGTGTGTGTGTGTGTGTGTGACACTTGGGACACTCCTCATCTTCTTCCTACTCAAGGATTCACATTTATTCCCTGTTGTCTTTTTGTTGTGTTTGTTATTTAAGTTGCTTTCCTTCAAGATGACTGGTCAGCTTCCCTTTCCCCTGACACTCGGGCATCTGATATTTGATAGGACATTTTAAATCCTCATGGCTCCTGCAGACACTGCACTATATGTTTCTATGTGTCTACTTTCATCAATCATGATGTTTCATTCTGCACTATAACGATACATGAGGAGAAGCATGCATAAAGATAAATATAAAAATATGTAAAGAGAAAAGAGCAGTTGAAGAAAAGATACTGTAGATACTTAAATTCTGTACCTATATTTATCATGTCGATTTGTAAATGTACTCACCTCTATGCACTTCTGCATTTCAATTGCCTTGTTTTTAACTTGTGCAAAGACAATAAAATGACTCATCTCAAATGTCTCAACACAAGTTACATATAGGAACTATAATTTACATTGCAGAAAAATGTGTTAACATTTTAACTTTATATATCATTACGGAAAGTGTGATTAATGAGTTGCTATATTTAAGAAAAGAAAATTGTGCAAAATGCATGCACAGTGACATGATCCACTTTTACATTTCACATCCACATTCAGAGTTCTAGTTCTTTCAAACAATATAACATAAATAACTTTAATTCTGTTGCACAACAACATAACAACACATACATATCTCCAAAAGACGTCTTCATCTCATATAAACAGAAGATGGAATGATGGAGGTCTTAATGGAGAGCAAGGAGACAAACGCAAACAACAAAAAGCCACAGAGTTTGAGCGAAGGCAGACAAGCCGACACAAGCTTTGACCTCCGCTGTGCTGAATTATCAACTGTGGAATCCGCAGGACGAGTCGGCGAGCAGCTCCTGAGATCCAGGAGATTATCTTGACATATGTGGCATTCAGAGGTGATGACGAGGGCGGACAGACCGGTGGATGAGTTGTCTTCACGCAAGAAAATAAGACAACGGTGTGTCGCAAAAGACGTCCCGATAAGGAGCAGCATGTCTGGCTCTTTGTGTAATTTACCGCTGTGGTTTGTTTGTGCACGGCTGCGATTGGAGATGACACGGGGGCTCAATCCTCCAGGAGTTTAGTCTAGTCGTCCTCCTCTCCAGCGGTGCGGCAGGCAGACACCCAGATCCCGCTGATTAAGTGGGACACAGGAAGCCAGCATGTAAACACAGAGGAAGACAAGCAGGCTACTGTCGGGGCGCCGCGTCTGTTTTGATGTGGTGTATTATGCTTTATACGCCATTGTCCCCCTTGAGATCAGATTGGAGGAATCTGAGGAACACAGTCAACATGTCGACAGCAGGGGATGTTTGGGTTGATACGCTCGTGTACAAACACCCGTGTACGGAGGCGACTGCAGTGGAGAGTAGAAGTTAGTAGACGCTACATGGTCTCTAGTTAACACCGACGGTATCCCCAGCGCTGCATTAGCGCTAGCATATGTAGGAGTACCGTAATTATGCGACTATTTGTGCAATCAGAAAACATTGAACAGTTCCTGAAAGCTGAGAAGTTGCACTCCGTCTAGGAAGTGGAGGTTGTATTTTTCAATACAGGACCACAATCACTCCACCGCCATGTCTAGAGTGTATGATGATACTACGAGTACTGGAGGCAGAAACATAATGATTAGTTACTGATTACAGCTCTGTGTTCCCAAATTCCCTGGTGCAGAACATTCCACAAGACTGAAAGTGAATGAATGTGACCCTATGTGTGCCGCCCTCCCTTTTCCTGTCCGTTTTCCTCTTCCTGTGTGTGAACTCTACATCTCATGATGACAAACAAACCTCCTCCTCCAGCACCGCAAAGCAGTCGTTGTATTTAAGTTCTGCAGCCGGCAGATTTATGTGAGGAATCCAGCAGGCTGTTGGATTCAGGAAGCTGAAGGGATCGGTGGGGGAATTTGAAGCGACTACACACACACACACACACAAAGAGCTGCATAGGAAACACACATACTCACACGTACAGGAAACACTAAACCGCAAATAGGACCAACATATATATTTACACACAAGCACAAACATGTGGAGGAAACCCGTGTACACAAGATGAGCTTTGACACATACAGGAAACACTTGACCACAAATGGCTGGACACACACACACACACACACACACACACACACACACACACACACACACACACACACACACACACACACACACACAGTCTTAGCTTGACATGATGAAGACAAGTGTTCGATCAACAACTCCTTCCTGAGTTTCACCACAAGCATAACAAGCCCGCTGGCTCACTGGCTGCCAGGTTGGTGGGAGCTCACGGGGCTGAATACCAGCGGAGGGTTGGCTGTCGCACACATTTTCAGAAAGATTCAAACATGTCTGAAACGTGTGCCGAGGGGCAGAGACGCCCTGGCAGAAAGCATGTAAAACTGTAGTCCACGCATGTGTGCACACAGGCTTGCAGGGAAAACATAGAGGAGGATGGAGAGATTAGTTTATCATCCGTGGAGCTGACAGATCCCGCTGATGTGTGACCACAAACCAAACAACCATCAATCTCTTCGCTGCAGGAAAAGAAGAGAGGAGAGGACGGTGAAGAGTTTTACATGTGAAACATTCTGGAGCATTTAGCTTGATTTAGACGCATCACGCACACACACACACACACACACACACACACTGGACTGGTCTGGAAAAGCCTAAGTGGTTTTATTCATCATGTGGAGTTGACAGTAAGAGGGAAAATTTATATTTTAACTGTGGAATGTGAGCGCATGTGTGTTCAGAGGAGGTAGAAGATCACATGTGGACTTTGGAGTTGATGTGTGGAAGGAACTTCAGAACATTTGTCTATATTGTCAGTAAATAAGACTTACGAACTACGTTGCATGCCAGCAGTGGGAGTATTGCGGTGGCATGGCATATGATTTGATTAAATGAAGTGGAATTTGCTGGAACTGAGCTGCAAGAAGGAGCAATTATTATTATTATTATTGTTTTTTTTAAATTTGAATTTGTTGTACAGGCGACAAAGAGCATGACCGTTAATCCATCAGATGGCGTCTCTAATAACCCAGAATGCTGGAGACGACTTTTTGTGACAACTGGTGTTTACATGTACAACAGTGTGACTGGAGGGTGCAGCTGTACATCGATTTGCTGCACAAACGAGCTTCCATCATTGTGCAGTTGCTTTCTCCGACTTCATCAGATGAACATGGTAGCAGCCCTCCAGCATCAAACATCACGTCCCTCAGCTGGATGTTTTTAAGTTGAGGGGAAGTTTAAAGACAGCAGCATGGATGAGTGTACAAAAACAGCTGTACAACCACATCTGTTGCACACACACACACACACACACACACACACACACACACGAACGACCGGCGACCCCAAGGTGAGGACGTAAACTTTGGCTCGTATTTCTAAAACGAGTAAATAAATTGACTATTTTTACGTGTCCCACATATCAGCACGTCTCAGAGTGCTGCAGAAAAGACAGCCAAAATATTACGAGGGGAAGGAGAAGCCGCCCTCCCACACACACACACACTGTTACACACACTATCACTACCGAGATGTCCGTGTGGTGAAAGCTCCTCTCCAGCATACGGCAGCTGTTCACATTTCCTGCGTCTAGGATGTCGAGCGCTGGCCATTGCTCATTTGCTGAGTGCATTATTAACAGATGGACTTCCCACTCTGCGCTAATATTGGGAAATGGGAGAAATGTGGCAAACGCTGCGGACGTACACACATCTCGCCAGCAGCTGCCGGTGCTGCTCAAGAGATGTGTGGGTGTGTGGACATTTATTACTCAGTGTGCCCTCTGTTTGTTTGGCTCCGTGTGTGTCCATGCGCTGTGTGGCATGACGTGTGTGCGTCAGCTATGTGGCAGAAGAATTCCCCTTTGACCTTTTCCCTGTTTCACTGATTCACATGGAGTGATTTGATTAAATGCCTGACTGTCAGTGCACCACAGTCAGCTGCTTCATTGTGTGGTCGCACTGGAGATAAAGGACTGTTTCACCAGTTTTAATTCAGCGGGTCACACAACACAACAGGGACCCGGGCATCAGTGTAAACAGGGTTTCCCAGTCCTGATCCTGAGGGCTCATCTGCCCTGCATGTTTCTGAGGTCTGCTATTTCCAACAGCAGTAAAAAGGTAAACAGTAAGTATTATGAAAAGGATGCAAAGGGTTCGTGTGTGTGTCCATTTCTTCATTTGTGTACTTTGTAACACAGATCACCACAGGTAGGCAGATCACACAGCTGGGGCTGATTCAATTCTGAAGAGAAGAAACCGATCAAACCCTATCCCTCACCCTAACCCCAACCCTACTGCTTCCCTAACCCTATCTATACCCCTAACCCTAACCATTGTAATGCCTCAACACTTGACCTCATCCTGCACCTTCCAGCCAACACCCCTTCCTGGTAGTTTGCACATTTCCTCGCATCAGCGTCTCCAACACGTCTTTCCGGAGTGGTGTGAGTTCCAGTGTGATCAGTTGTTTTGTCACCTCTGAGGTGATGATCATGTCTGGCCAGAGTGAGGTTTGCAATGATGTGCGATGGAAACTTCAGCTGCTTGCCCACATCGGCATGCAGCTGCCAGTCAGAGGGTGTGCAGAGGACACTGTCCTAGTTTTTGTTTGAGGATGGTGTTTTTCCTTCTCCTTTTTTATCTGGACCTTTAGTCTGTGATAAAGCTTTATTATCATCATCATTATTATTGTTATTGCACATATTATTGTCAGTACTTTCAAATTATTATTATTATTTTTAATTTTCTGTTGCAGGCCTTCAAGCTGCAGCTGCTCCATCAGTTCCCTAATTCTGACACTTATTCCTCTTACAAGTAGCACAGTACACAAGTATGCACACGGGGCAAAAAAACGAAACTTGAGCCCAGCTGTAGTGGTGACACGAATGGGATGCGACTTGAGCATTCATTTATATATGTCACATACAGGAGTGTGAGCACGTATTAGAGATGATGTTTGAATGTAAATGAACAGGTGCATCCCTTCGGCTTATGTTAAAGACGTGTGTATCTTTTATTTCTGACAACAATTGTGGACTTTCTGGTGATATGTCGCCCTCTGTTGGTTAGAAGTGTAAAAGTTGTGTGACATAATCTTATCATTTATATGGGATTACACGCCAAAACAAAATATGTTCATCATTGAAAACAGAATCTAAAAACGCCCTTCTTTGGTGTCATTCAGTTAACTCCCCGTGTGCCCAAGTCCCTTTGACTTCCTGAGCTTGTCATACAGACTCATTACATCCCCTTCATCGCTCTAATCGTGGTATTTACCTTCTCTCAGCCATTTGTCACTTGCTTTAAACACAACCAGGCTCCCCCTCCAATTTGCTATTCCTGAACTTCTAACTGGGGACAGAAACCAGGCTGCTTCCTGTGTACCTTTCTGCCTCTTCGATGGCAGCGGAACCACTTGGGTTGGGTTTATCTGAAGTGTCTCCTGCCATCTGACGAAGCATTTGTTAACTCAACCAACCATCAAGAGCCCCAGACTTTGGAACAGCAGCACTCAAAGCGATGCTTTCCGCCTCTTCTTCTAAAACAAACGGCTGCGGCGAAAACCAAGACGACCATGATGTCAAGGAGCTTTTAAATGCTGATTGTTCGTAATGACCAAGTGATTGTAATGTGATCTGTGATCAGATGCAGACCAAACAGCAAAGAAGCTGTTAGATGTGGTATGTTAGATAACAGAATCTTAAACAATAATTAATTCTCCGCAGGTCAAGTGTTTCATGGCCTGTTGGCATGGCGACAGCGGCGGCAGAGTAATAATTAACTGAGCGAGGGAGCGGCGCTGGCAGTCGTGGACTCGTGGTTAGCCACCTCAGAGTGCAGCGCCAGCAGTCCTCTTCCTGTGAAAGCTGCCAAATCATAACCCTTCTCTAGCAAATGGTGCGTGACACAGGAATCCATCTTGGTGGCGCCTGGGGATGAGTCTCCTGGTCCTGGACTGTGTTTGTTTGTGTCACCACGGAGCCATTGGGGCCAGACACAGCCGTTATGATGAGGAATGTCCTCTGACTCTATGTGTACTCTTGAAAAGTGTTGGCAGTGTGTGAAATGCTGTGTAGCTGCTAATCATGATGAATAAGCCCTGTCACTCTGAACACATGTTGCCATTTGTCTTTTTACGAACACGAATGACATATATTGGACATGATATAGACACTGATTTACTGACAGTCCTGAACTCCAGTGAAATCGGTGTCCCCAAAGAGCTTGTCATCTTTTTGTTGAGTTAGACTATTTATGGTCAACCTTAGTTTGAGCTATGTGTTTGACGGTCATAGGTACTTCTTTATTATAGATTTGATGATATAAGTGAATTGTCTGGCCCAGTGACAGACCACACAGCTCACTTACACTGGAAATGTGATAATGAATTGTGGTCCAGGTTGTTCAGATCCGGTAGAAAGAAGGTTTAGGGGGTGTGCCCGAGAAGAGACGGGACTACAACAGTCCATTTTGATGGTTTTCAGTGTATATACCCCATTTTCAAAATCCTGGCAAATGTCCAACAATTGAAATGAATGGGTCTTCACCACGCTCTGCAGAAGCCTGACAACAAGTCTTTCATTTGTTCAGGTTTATTGGAGTTAGGGAAGATGAAGACATTCAGGGAAGGTGCTGGTGGGCATCAGGACTTCAGTCAGTCAAAGTTTATGGGGTTACTGACATTTGTAGAAGTACAAAAACACGTTTTCCTGTAGACCCCTAAACATAGTAGACTGTCACTAGGCCAGAAATATAGAATAGAATAGTATAGAATGCCTTTATTGTCACTGTACATCTGTACAAGGAGATGAATGGATTTAATGTTTTTTGTAGGTCTGGACAGTAGCTCCAGTCTAATGACAGAGGTATTGTCCATTGTCCATTAAATAAGATGCAGGCAGAACCGAGTGGAGACTGAGATGGTAAAAAGCTGCAGGGGCAGTCAGCTTAAGCAGCATAAATCCCTCCCCATTAAAACCTGTCTAGTACAGGACAGGTGAGACTTCTGTAATTACAGGGTTTTATGGATGTGAAAGGGAGTAATCTTGTCAAAAGGCTAATTGGATAATTGAACATCCTGGAACAAGATGATTATTGACCAACTAGGTGCTGTTACCGTTCACCTGATCTCCATATGTCACTGGAGGAGGACCTGCCATGATCTGGGAGGATATTCAGGGCACACAGGCAGGTGCTCTCGTCTTTATTTATAAGTGCTCCTGTAATAGTGGGACAGAAACAAAGACAAAGCACTGTACAGTGAAAATATGACATAGTTTTCATTAACATTCCTGCAACAATTCCCCTTCAGACTTCAGCAATAAAATATGATTAGAAAGTCCCCCACATTACATCTATGAAATATGTTCACATGACATGTGAATGTGCAACAAATCAATCCTTCTGTAGACATAAGAGCTCTCATGTCCTCGAACCAGTTTGTCATGCTCACAATCTTCCAACTATTAGTCAGGCTTCTGAGTTCCTTGGTGATCTGGTAGGTTTCATACCAGGACCTGCAGCTCCACATTCATTGGTTTGTCTCTCCTGGAAGGCTTTGGGCCTGTGGCTGTGACAGCTGTGTGCCCTCATAGCTCATTCTGAACAGACAGATTTTAGCATCATGGGCTGAGCTAATTTGGGGCCCATGACATCAGGAGGAAGGACGATGAACTGTAGGACGAGCAGAGTGCAGGTCAAAGGAATTGGAGAACAATCATTTTAAGTATTTGTTTCTACATTTATTATTACAGAGAGCAAGAGTTCCAGTGAAACATATGCCATTTAATGATCAACAGTCTGTGTCCATCTGTGCTGAAAGGTCAACAGTCATATGTAATTGCAAGTGCACAAGCGGAGGAGAAGATGTGAGGAAACATGCATCTCATGTATGCACTGCCTGTCTCTATACACGTCACATTTTTAGCGTGAGTAGAATTTAAACAGACTGTAGCTTCTTGCTGCTGCTGCAAACACTTTCATAAAGGATCAAAATCATCATCATCACTGAAATCCTTTCATCAGTGATATATAGTCTGACAGGGATTATAGTTCCAAGTAGAGGTCAGCAATGTTTTATAACTTGAATGCCCCTTTAAAGTCGGTCATCTCTGTGTGAACGATATTTGCGGACCAAGACTTCTTTTTCTGGATGCTGGTTATAGTCGTTTTGGTCCAATGAGTGACCTAAGATGTGAAAGATGACTTGCATGACGATCAGTGTAGACGTATTGCAGACGGAGATTTATTTTTTTGGACGGAACCAAAAGCTGCAGAAATTGAAATACTTGGTAACGTGGTGGTAACGTGGTATTGAGTGGTCACAGGTCAGTAACATGTTGAGTGGTGCTGCAGCTGTTGATCATTAGGAGTTGTAGGAGTCGTTTCATGTCATTAATCAAGAACATATAAAAGAAAACACCATTTCTGCTTCACATGCCCCTCAGCAGAGATGCTGGGGCAGTTTGGTGGTTAAAGGGCCTCAGCTCTAGTGTATCAGTCCCCAGTGTATCAGTGGTTGTACTGGGGAACTTCTATATCACTGTGAGAGACAACAATGGTGAAATTTACAGCTACAGAAAGCCTCAAGCCTCAAACTCCCTTCGGTGACCTCTGTATTCACTCGGCACCGTGCAAAGGAAAGTGTGGAGAAAACATCTGAGGAAAGACAGACATGTATGTAATTAGTCCCTCAAGGAGACAGGTTAGGATGCTCAGAAAATTGGTCTGCAAATCAGCAGTCTCACCGCTCATTCGGTGGCCATGAGACATCTGTTGGAGGCAAAATAGATAAAACATACGCACCTCCCCGCCATGTTGTGCTGTTGTTTAGCGCCCTCTACTGGACACATTTTATACAAAACGTTAAGTATTTTGGATTCAGCACAATTTTGCCACCGGGTTATTATCGATAACGGAAATCAGAAAACGAAGATGACACCATGAATGTCATGTCATGAAGGTTTATGGTGTGCTAAAATCATTTTTAGGTAATCCCATATCCTGTCTCTGGTCTAAACTCCAGATTTGTTAAATAATAAACAAGTGCGCGTGACTTAATGGAAGACAGATTACTCTGCTGAAGACATTAAACACGAGGGGAAATGATAGGATCCGTACCCATGAATTTTCTCTGCCCCGGAGGGAAACACTTTACGGTGATTCGTTTCACAGACAGGGGCTGGAGGCTCCATTATCACCTTCCTGGATTAAGCTGTGACTGCTGACAGGCACACTGGGTGTATAAATGTCAGGGCAACAGGTAACCCGCCTCCCGCCCCCCCCTCAGTTCAACTGAGGCTACGGAAAATATTGAGAGAAAAGTGATGTGGGACCTGAGGCCTGACAGCTGAACATGATCAGTCAAACAAGTTAACAGTCATTTGTGGTGGTGCCCTTCAGTCAGGGTCGTGTATGTGTATGTATCTGCTGGGGCTGGTAGACGAGTGTGGTTGAAATAATTCAGAAAACCCTGAGGGCCTGTGGTCGTCAGGCTTCTGGGGCCATAGCAACACATCACCGCTGTTACCGTGGATTCCTGTTTTGCTAGTAGCCATCACAAATTTCTAGTTTCACTTTATGGTCATTTTCCAGGTGTACACAAACATACAAAATGAAAACGTTTGCAGATGAACACTAGTTACCACTGTGCAACAGTTTATTCACACCGTTAAATAAGCAACTGAAAACAGAACCCCAGTAAAGAAATCAAATCAAAATATATAGAGATTTTATCAATCAAATTTATCAAATCAGCCAATGCCAACCTAGGTCTCTGATTGTTTGGTGTTTTAATCTCGTGTGTGTGTGTGTGTGTGTGCATTCGAACTGTTAGCCGAGTTTCTGAGCTGTGTGTATTTGTGCAGCGAAGGCCAGGCTAATGCTACAAATGCTGTTTCAGTGCAGGGTCAGCCCAGGGTACCGGGGTTGTCAGGGAACAGGAGGTTAGAGCATTTTTTTCTTCCCCATTTACCTCCACCGTGTTCTGTCAGTGACACGCTGTGATTTGTGCAAGTTGCTGTTAGCAGCAGCAGGTGTCACAGCTAGCATTAGTTAGCTGGTTCCAAAGTCCTTCAAATAACTATTCACAGTAGTGAGCTGACAAGCTAAGCTAGCTGGAGAGGTAAGCTAGCTGAATCGCTGCTCACAACGAAAAGCGTCATCTGGACAGCGTCAATTCTGTGCATATTATAATTACTGTCCAAGTATTTTTGTATGTGGCCGAGTTTTATGCAGGGATTTTGAATGTATCTTACAAGAATCACAGCCTGTGGTATGTTAGAGGAATGGAAGGCACTATTTTGTCTCAAAAGAGAGGGAGACAGTTAATCCTCTGGCTAACATTTAGACATGCCCCCATTTCTTGCTGCCGCACTGTCTGCCGATCCATTTCAGGGTCACAACAAGTTTTCAAAAAAGATTAGACTTTGTAATTGCAAGTGAGTGGAACATTTTTAAAATTAAAAACACTCAATGAATGCTTGCATCTCCTGTAGTCTAGCATGGACCATTAGCCTGCAGCTAGCTGTGCGACTGAAACCACAGGAGGTGATGAAGATTGCAGGCTGGCAGACGCTGACTTTCTCTGGCTGGCGTTTCCGTTGAGGCTGGTAAGCTGAGTAAACACGACATAAAGCGGACAGAGGCATCTGTACTGCAAGATTCTAAACCAAATCAATGAGAGAACAGGCGCTGGTCAGCAATTAGAGGACGTCAAAGTAATTATAACTTCCTGATTATGGACAGTGTTTCAAAGTTGGATCCCGCGTTCGGAGAACATGTTTTTCTTTCTGCTTTATTTTTTCGGCGTGACCAGCTCCATGTTTGTTTTTATGTAATTGAAACCTGCTGATCTTACAAAACAGACCACTGTGTATTAACTAAACGTGTTTGATACATGTCTAAATCTATTTAAGATTTGAGAGAGGTTCATGATGACACCAGGATAATGACAATGCTCTCAATGAACGTACGTCCTGATGGTGAGAGTGTGTCATGAATCTAGTTTAAAGCTGGACGCCAGCTATCAGTATTTGCAGTCGTCAATTTTTTGGGGCATTAAAAAAAAAGCACTTTACACACAGGCCAACTGTATTTGTCACTGTCACTGTATTTCTCACATATGATTTGTAAGCCAGGTGGAGGGACTGTTATTTTTTTTCCTTTTCCCTTTTTAACCAATATCATCATCACAAAATGCATCTTTGGTGTGTTTGATCTAACCAGGGCGCATCTACTGACCTTAAACCCATCGATAAGTCAGTGACCTTCTCCGCTGACCTGATGATTGAAAGTAGCGGTTCAGCTGCTGTGGCTCAGACCTCAGCACAGCGATGCTATAATCAACAACCCGACTCCAGATGGAAGCCAAAATGGCAAGTAAATGAAGACCTTTTACAAGGTCAGTGCCAACCACACAAAACACCCCTGGCTTCTTTCTATCTGCTTTTAGTTTGGACTGCCTCCAATGCGACTTTCTAATCTGACACCTGATATTTACAGCTTAGAAACACCACAACTGCTGTCTGTGCAGACAAGTTTAGCTTTGTCCTCCCTGGCTTTAGGTTCAACAGAAGAGTACACCGGTGGTTGTTTGAGAAAAATAGTATATAGATAATTATCTAGATCTTCTTGAGCTCACACATCCCCTGTGGACAGCACTCCCTCCGTTATCTACTCCAGTTTAAAGCGTCACATGTGTGTTTACCCATTTAGAAACGTGCCCGTGTTTTAACATGGGATACTACGGTAGACTCCATGGTAACCGGCAATCACTTCGCACGGTTAAAACTAAAAGGGACAAACCAGATGATGTGTTGTTTTTTAAATGACTGGAGTTATGTGACAGCTTTTACCGTAAACCTCCGGCTGTAGTTCCTCTTATAAGTCAGTATACTTTGTGTCATCTCTTTGACAGACTCAATGTGTGAATTCAACAGGTCTGCTCCAAAAAAATGTATGGATACTTCCTTTGTTCAGAGAACGTTGGTCTGTTGGTCTCACATACATGTGGATTTACATGTAAACACACACGCACACACTGCTGGATGTCGGCTGAAGCAGAATGTGTGTGTCTCTATGGGAGTGTGTGATGGATAGCATCTGGCAGGCGGCCTTGCTGGAGAGCCAGTGTGTTCTCCCAGCCGGCCACACAATTGTTAACATAGAGCTCACCTGAGACTCCGCGCTCGTAAATTAGAGCCATTTAGCTGAGCTGTCGATCCGCCTTTCAAACAGAAGCTGACAGACCAGCATGAGCTGCTTCAGGCGGTTTCCTTCTTCTCTTCTTATCTTCCAGGTCCATGATGAGGGATTTTTTGCCTCAACGAACTCAAAGATTATATGTATTAATGTAAAACATTCATGTAAAACACATAATCTTGTCAAATGTTGACACAGCAGAAAGGATGAAAGAATGGATGGAGTGAGTGAGTGAGGACAAGAGAGGATATGAAGATGAATGTTTCAATAACCAGGTGTTTTTTCTTTCTTAATCTTTCATCTTTCTTTTCATCTTTCATAACACTTTAAATGAAAGTGTGTTCGTGCTTGTGCCCAGCTGTGTTCATATCTTGTCCTGTGCTGCTCGGGCACCCAGTCGTTACCCTGGCCCTGGTCTCAAACCTCCTGAGTTTAGCAGTATGCATGTGTGCGTGTGTGTGCGCTTGCGTTTGTGTGTTGTTAATTAGTGGAAGAGCTGGCGTGTGTGTGAGTGATTCGACAGCTCTGACGGAAAGATGGATGGGGGAGACAGAGAGAATGATGATGCTTCGCCTGATGAGGAAAACAGAAA
Source organism: Aeoliscus strigatus (assembly GCA_901007665.1). Classification (NCBI taxonomy): domain Eukaryota; kingdom Metazoa; phylum Chordata; class Actinopteri; order Syngnathiformes; family Centriscidae; genus Aeoliscus; species Aeoliscus strigatus. The sequence goes on from CAAKHB010004565.1 coordinate 103,269, forward strand.
TGATCCCCAACACATTATTTAGTCCTGCACATTTATTCCAGCCAAAAAGCAGACAATCCATCTCTCTTTTAATGGCACTGTTACTCCCAAAGTTAGAAAACGTACCATAAATTGTCAGATCGGACACGTTGATATGTGAATGTGGCTGATTTTTTAAATTTCATTTCCCGTAAATGCTTCATGAAGATTAGTGTAGTTGTGACAGGTGACAAATGAATGTGTGTTTTTCCAATAGGGGATTTAAAAAAAGAAGCAATGCCATATCTTCATTCCAACGTTTCATGACACATCAACAGCTGGCTAAAAAAAAAGTTTCTCAAGATTGCTGGAAACACAGAACATACAAAAGCAAAATAAACAAAACATTGTAAGAAAATCAAGACGGACACTTTATCGATCATTCAACAGCAAAAACACTCTGACTTTACTAAAAGTATTTAAAAAAAACCTCCTTTAGTGTTTTTGAAACGGCCCATTTGTCTGGAGGTTTTCTTTTTTCCATTTACTACCCCATCTGTATTGACCCAATGTCCTTCGGGACATCTGAGCTTGCAGATGTGTCCTGCAGCTGGAGTCACTGTGACCTGCTGACTGTTAATCTCAGTACAAACAGATGAGAAGGAGGTTCTACATGTCAGAACGCTATTTTATGAGCTCAAAGGCAGAGATGGAATCATGTTGCATATTCATGTGTGGCGTGCTGGGCAGTTTTTTGTTTGTGAGTCAGTGAAGAATTTAGAAAGGAAAGGGATTTTTTACTATTAGCTCTGTGCTGCCCTCTAATGGCAGTGGACATCTATGTCGTTGTATTATATCTGTTGAATTATTGCCATGTGTATTGTGCTGTGTTTTGTAAATCAGAATTAATAAATGAATGTCTTTTTTTTTCTACAGACGTTTCTATTATGTGGAGACACAAACTACTGAGCTGAGACATTTAACACATTAGCATACTGTTTGTTTGCAGTTTGGAAACAAACAGCCCATGATGAACATAGTTTAATATCATTAGTCTACTGTCTTTATGACCTTTTAATTCTGCGAGCGTCTTTGAGAACCTTTTAAAGGAAATCAAATAGCTTATATTAGGATAGTGTACTGGTTTCATGACCTTTTAATTCTTAAAGAACTTCTTTGAGAATCTTTTAAATGACATGAATAATTTATATCAATATTATGATTTTTGCTCTCACAACAGCTGTATCAGGTCAATGAGAAATCTTCACTGCATGATCTGGGACATTTAGGTCATATTACATGTTACTTTACATTTGGGCTCACATCCTAGCAAAGGTCATATTCGAGAAGGTTGTGGAAATATGACATTTTTCAAAGTATTTTCCTAAATTGCACCTCAAATATTGTTTTCTCTTATCAATCTACCTCAGATTGTTCCAGATGTTCCAGAACATTAGTCACAGACATGACCCAGCAGGGGGCGCCACAACCTAACAAAACTCTGCTTGTGTAACACGCTCACTTAAGACATCACCACAGTCACTCCAGTGTGGACACCATGTCTGAGGCGTCTTAAATATGCATCGAACCCCAAACTACCGCAGCGCCAATGTTCCACAGAACGTCTGCCACATTTTCACAAACATGAAAATAACGTTGCGTAACTCGTGCAGGGCTCCATCGATCACCTTCCTCCCTCTACCAGTGCAGCAACATTGTAGCTGTATCACTGCCGGCAAAGAGCCAGAAGGCTCAATAAATATTGCATGTAAAAGGTTTTTTCCTGTTGTCTGCTGTCAATATGTCTTTGCTGCAAAGGTCCTATTCACTCCACTTCATTTGGAGCTGTTAAAAGCCGCTATTCAGACACATTTATTGTTAAAATATGAGTCCCTTTTTATGTAATTTCATAAAACCGAACTCTCTGTGATGGAAATATGTAGATAACACCTTCTGCAGGCTCATGCGGCAGTATAATTTAATATCCATCGTGGTAATTGAGCCAGTCTGTTAGGTGTTAATGTGGCTTGACTCTCAGGGTCTTCATGGTGCATTAAGGGGGGAAAAGTGGCCTCATATAAAATGAAATAATAAAACGCTGAAGATAACCAACAATTTATTACATTTAAATGAATGATTTCATTATTTAGAGCAGATTAGTATTCTGCTCCAGACTCCCGCTCAGTGTGAAAAACAAATGGATTTGGTTTAATGTTTTCATAATGAAGACCTTTTCCCTCACTCAAGTATCAGACTGACTAACGTGTAGAGTAGATTTATGCTCCACAAACGGATGATAAAACCCTCATCTGTGATTAAAATTCACCCATTAATTTGTTTTTCCATTTGCTTTCTGTCACCACTATTATCACAGAGAAGATTATTTGTGTGCTGCGAAGTTTAAAGGCTAGTTCAAAAGGCCAGTATTTTTCACTTTTTTTTTTTTTACTTTTTGTGTCATGTAGGTCAGAGGAGTGAGCCGGACATTTCTGACCTTTTAAAAGAAACATTCCCTGACTCGTACGGGGGTGAAAGATTTCTCCCTCCAAACCTATGACAATCATTTTGACCAGGGCTCTCAGCTGTGACCTTTTTCAACCTCTCCAAATGAAGTTTTTTAAAATGTTATTTGGAGACCAGGTGGCTGCTGATGAAGGATGTAGCACCTTAAAGGTTACAGATTTAAACAGCTGCTCCCCATTGGCTTGCAGAAACGGTTGACGCTGCTGACGCTTTAAGGCGGTTCTGAAGGAGTGACACCTGTAGGTAAACGTGAAATCAACAATCATATCCCCTGAAAGGCAGAGCCACACATGTTTTTCTCAGCACCCCACCAAGAAACTGTGGGACCTTCACACTGTGTGTTGAGGGGCCCGGACTTTCCTTTAAACACCAAGGGGGGCCCGGGAGCCAGGAGTCAGCTCACATTGTGCTGAGGGGTCTGGAGGGCAGCGGTGGTCAGCTTGCATTTAAAACACATTGGGGCCCTCACTTTGATGGGTCTGCAGGCTCTGGAGGGGCGGTGGATAGCTCATGCTATACACACCCAAGGGCTGGCGTTAGACCTCAACTTCTTTTGAACAACTTCGGTGGCCCCTGGCAGTCTGAGGCCCCGGGACACTGGCTCCACTGGCCCAACCCATAATCCAGCCTCGCCCAAAGGTTGATTCATGGCCACGTGTTGGCCCAAAGTGGATCTTGTCAAACGACGGACCGTTTTGAAGCTAATGCTTCTCGGACATCAGTGGGGCTGACACGGTGGAGCAGTGATTAGCATTGTCGCCTCATAGTGACAAGGTCCCCGATTCACTTCCTGGCCTGAGATCTTTCTGTGTGGAGTTTGCATGCTCTACCTGTGTCTGTGTGAGTTCTTTCTGGGTTCTACGGCTTCCAAAAGTATGCTAATACCAATGGATCAATCTTATACTGTGCAGCGCTCTTCTAGCCGCTGGACCCAAAGATGCTGTACGGTGGATACATATTCATACCCTTATGGTGGTAAGCTTCGTCTGGGGCAGACTGACACAAACATGGCTGCCAACGGCCTCTCCTCTCCAACCAGCACCAAACGTTCACTCACATTCATACAGGGCAATGTGGGTGAAGTGTCTTGGTCACAGAACCGTAATTGGACCACCCTCTCAACCTCCTGACCTTAATTGGTCACTCTAAATTGCCCGTAGGTGTGTGTGTGTGTGTGTGTGAATGGTTGTCTCTGCTTCATGTTGGCCTGGGATGATCTGGCGACTCGTCCAGGTTGTACCCTGACGTCCGCCCGTTGACAGATGGGGTCAACTCCAGCGCATCCGCGACCCGTAACCAGAGCAAGAGGGGAGACGATGAATGAATGAATGAACATCAATACTGTCAACTGGATGCCGATGTGAATCCTCTGACAAACATTCAATGCCCAAGTATAAAGACGTCAAACCAACTGCACTGGAAACCCGCTGAAGGAGGTAGCAACAAGTATTTGACATGTTTATATTCCATGTTTTTTGTTCTCACGTCGTCTCTTACTAGAGTAAGTCGCTGTCATCAGGCGCCCAGCTGCTGATGTGAAGTATAATAACCCTTCGTTAGTGGGGGCTAACGATGAAATCAGCGTACATTTGAGTCACTGTGTGCTTGATTGTAGACATTCAGGAGAGATGACAGTAAGCTAGCATGATATTAAACACACACACACACACATAGACACTTGCCACTCCCCTTTCTCTGCATGCTGATTCTCATTTCAGTGCTCACAGCAGGTGCCAAGGAACCAACTCCCAGACTTAATGCCTGGCTCATTTCCCAGGTCAAGACTTTATTGATCGATATAGAGTACAATTACATAGCCCGCTATGCATATCCCCCCACCAGTTATTAGTATAATTTCCTTTATTACGCCCTCCGTGAACTCTGAGGGAACACTGCGGGCTGCGAGCTGCTCTCTCCTCTGACTGACGCGCATTAAAGTCCTGACCTGTGATTTCCAAGTGTCACAGCTGCCAGAGTCGGTTAACTGACACTCTACGTGACTTGAAATGGCAGCGTGAATCTGGCCGCTTCCTCTGTCTCCATCTCGTTCACAGCTCCAAGCTGCTACAATGAGAAGGGAATATTATCAGATCAGCGTGTTCTGTCCTTCATGTTCTCGCACGGTGAGGACAGATTTAACTTCAGTGAAAATATCTGCCAGGTAATTATTTTATTTTCAATTTACTTCAGCAAAAATCACCCGATTCAATCTGAATTACACAAAGAAAAGCTCTAACAGTAAATCTTACCCCCAGTTTGGGAGCAGTCTGCCGTGCCTGTTTTTTCTTCCAATGGATTGTTGTTGATACTTTTAGGAACATACTTGGCGGTTCATGCATCCTGGCCTCCCAGAGATGAGCCATTGTTTGGCATTAAACCAGTCCAAATAATATCTCTTCTGGCGTTTATCCTTCTTCAAGGAAACACTGAGATCTGTGTGAATGTCACACCACTGCCACCACTCCTCAGGAACACGTCCAGCCTGATGTTCAAGTCTACGGGATCAGAACCTGGTTCTGATTCAGACTGGTCAGTAGTCTGCAGACGTACTTCCTCATTAGTATAGTGGACAGTATCTCCGCCTTCGATGCCCTGACGGGGAGTAGACGTTATGCCTTGTGAATTTCTCATGGAGATTAACAGAGTGTTTGTCTACACAACACAGACACCATTAAAGAAATAGGAGTCATTACAAAGAGGTACTAAAGTGGGGTGAAGCTCCTTGGATGTAATAAAAGAGGGAATAAAATTTAAAAAAAAAAAAAGTTGCATGTAATATGAAGGTGCAGTGGGAGACCAGCCTCCCTCCTTTCATCTGCAACACGAGTCTAGAAACTGTTGTAGGTTCTGGATTTGAAACCTCAGGAGAATGTAAGCCCTTCAAGTCCTTTGTGGTTTTCCTCCAGGGACTCTGGTATTATTCTAAATACATGCACTTCAGTGACAAGCCTCTCAATTGTCCACAGGTGTGCATGTGTCCCTGTCTTTATATATCAGCCCTGTGATTGGCTGACAACCCATCCAGGTTGGCTCAGCCTTTCTCCTCATGCTCAGCTGGGATTGGCCAAGGTCTGGATGAAAAACTACTCGGTGACTAATCATCTAGATTACGGTTTGAATGCCATTGACAGCTCTACTGAGGGGGTGATTGCCCCCTGGTGGCTGGTTGTGGTATAAGTAATCTGTGTTTGTTTGCAGATAAATAATAAACTAAACCCCCATTTATCCATTGATGGGTTTTTCCATTACATGTAGTTCTCATGTCATGTTTAGGTTTAATAACTGGATGCTATGAAACATGACCTGATGATTGGCAGCACAGTTAATTACAGCACCATTTGTTTTAGTCTTTTTTGTAATCGTATACTGATTGATTGAAGTTGAAGCTTGATGCCACATCACCATTTCTTGGTTACTCATACATGGGATATTTTGGCTTCACTTTCGTTCAGTGGGAGGAAGGGATGGCGTGCTGTCCATGATATATATATATGTATATAGTCTATCCTTGATGCACACAGCACACATCTCACATGCAAGACTTGAAATAACGTATTTATTAGAGCTCCATGAATCATAAATGATGACGTCACGCAGAGAGAAGTGAATTTTAGCCAGAATAGGAAATCCTGACTCATTAAACCCATGCGTCCCCCCTTGCCACCATGTGTTTTAACCGCTAGACCTCTAAAACAGATGAGTGTTCATGTCGGCCAGCTGTGATTCTAATTCATGACAGCTGTTTTCAGTGACAAATATCCTGACAGATAATTTTCCTCTGCTATGTAGAGAAGTGACAGAAATGAACACATAAACCAGGGCGGTCGAGTCGCCAGCTCCTCTGAAAACAACTGAAACATAGATCCAACTATGTAAACACTGCTGGTTGTCAGGATGGACGGAATCGGGCACGGAGCCACGGGCCTGTGAGCTCTGGGTTACTGTGGAGAGAGAATGGGTCTACACACCCTGATGACTCAGCCGCCATCTCTGTTTGGTAACTCAGCTTTTGGTCGTACAGGGAGTGTTCTCGTAAGAACGACGCACCCAATCGCACGTGCAGAAAGCACGTGGATCAGGATTCCCCCAACTGCAACAGGGTGAGTCAGTGCCAACATGGCAGCAAGTAAGTTCAATTTGAATTCATGCTAACATTCATTCATTTATTCATTCATAAATGAATCCGTGCTGGAGCTGGTCCCAGCTGTCAACGGGTGAACGTCAGGATCCAACCTGGACGAGTCACCAGCTCATCACAGGGTCACATGAATGACAGACAACCATTCACACTCACATTCACACCTGCGGGGGATTTGTTAATTAAATAAAATGAATAATCTAATTCAGAAGAGTGACCAATTAACCTCACATGCTTTTGGAGGTCAGCAAACTCCACACAGAGAGATCCCAGGCCAGGAAGTGAACCAGAGCCTGGTTCACTATGAGGTGACAGGGCTAACCACTGGCCACTATGTCACCTCATAGCTAACACAAGGTAAATCAATTGATTTAATTGACAGACCAACCATTACAAAGGGAAGTAGCCAGCGAGACACAGGTTATTGTGACCGAACAAGCAAGAAAATGATAGTAAATCAGATACATATGTAGCTGCAATGATGACATAATCTAAGAAGAATCTAAGAATCTAGATTAAATCACGTATGCAGCCTAATATGTCAATTTTAAAAGTTAAGTCCCATCTTGTTTCATGCAGTTCACGTCCTGTCGGACGGCTGCAGAGCTTGTGGTGCTCATTCGTGATGACTGTGTCATTAGAAGGCAACATGCTTGGGTCAAGCACGTGCGCAGCAAAAGTACACACAAATGTTCACAGCTCAATCCGGTTCGTCTGCGCTCTTCTGTCACGCAGCCGTGAATGCCGAGGAGTTCACGGTCCTCGTCGCCCCATCACTTACAGAAACCTGCATGCAGACATGTCTATTCATGTCGGAGTCGTCGTTATTAACAGAGCACATGAATAACAATACCGCAGGGCTCCCATTGTCTCCCAGCCATAATTATATTATCCATCATGCTTTTCTGCTGTGCTGACACACATCGCACCGGGGCTGGGGAGTCTCGCCGGGGCTGCCTGTCCACCAGCATTACCATAGATAATGCTTAATTATGCTAATTTGATTGCAATAATTTTTAACCAAATGACAAGATGCTTGAGCTAATGAATATTTATAAGATGTGGGGAAAGAAGCTAATTGTTCATTACGAATGTGCTGGGGAAGTTATGTTTGGGATCTGGATGTGGAGGAGAAGACCCGGGGGAGGGGGGAGACGATTCGTCACTGACTCCTCTGACGGTGTTCACAGACTGGAAGCACAGAGAACAGAACTACCAGATGGATTTATTGGCTTGTTGTGTTTGAGTTCCAGTGTAATAATTGAGCTAAATTCAAAGTCAAACCTGTGATGTGATCAGTTTCAGTGTTTTAAGTGCTTTTTAAGTGCGTTATATCTTTAAAGCCGCATTTTCATTCATTCCATCATAGCAGGAACATACATGAGACAAATCTAATGAACACGATTCAATCAGTACACGATTAGTTGATGTTAAATAGGAAAAAAAAACATGTACTGACTGAGATGTTTGTTTCTCACGTCCAAGAAGAAGTCAGGACTGTAACAGCAGCAATCAGTGACTGGGTTTAAGTAACCAGATATGTTGAATAACACAGCTTAATGATACATCCGTGTTAGGCAGGAAAAACTATATCTGGGGAAAGTCACGGTCGGGTTAAAATAGACCTCAATAGCTCAGAGGACTTTATTGTTAATGGTTTGTTGGTTCTCAGTATCAGACACAGAGAACTGAGGGAACACGTCAATAGATTATAACACCAGGGATAAATACAAAAGGGAGAAAAGAGACAGAACCGACAGGGCTGAAGCGATTCCTTCTCTGTGTTGTGTGATTTACGTGAGTGAATTAGCATCTTGTAAATCTGTATTTCACTGCGTGGTGCTTGTTTTGTTTTGTGTAGCATCACACATCACAGGAGAACTGCTTGATATTTGTTATCTTTGTTTGTTTGTAAAAAGATTGAAATGCATGTGGCTTCCTCTGGAAAGTGGTGCTGCCAAATTAAAGGAGAGGGATCTTGTTACTGGGGGCGATTTGGGTGCAGCAGCATCCACACAAACGTCAGAAGAAGAAGACGAAACAGGCGGTAAAGAGGCTGCACAATAAAACACTGCAGATGATGACGTCACAATAAACACTACAGAGTTATTCAACAGGCTGGTGGCGGTCATCCTGTGGCTCCCACAACAAGGACACAGTCGTTACACCCATCGGCGTCAGTTGGGTTTGAAATGTGATGGGTACAGAGACGCCCCCCCCCACCCCATTCTCAAACACACACACACACACAAACACACACACACACACAAACACACACACCTGCCACACTCGCTTCAGCAAGTATGGAAACGCACCAGACTCTCATTTTAGGAACTTCATGACGGAGATGAACGTGGATTTTATCCTGTTATATGTGGATATTTTGAACCGATCAACAGTTCATTGAGCTCTGTCACTTTAAACCGTTGAAGATGACTCAGGGCTCACGTTCAGCGTGTGAAGACAGTCAGCCCATCAGAGATCGCGTCCTGCTCCGTCTCTGAGACAAAAACCTGCTGGAACTGTGAGGTGGGAAAAACACCACGACTGAACCGACTCCAGCTGTCGTCCTCAAAGTTTCATATCATCATTTTAAAAATGAAACAATGGTAAAGAATGGAACTTGAAACAACAAAAGCAACAGTTGGTGGGTGGATGTACCCACTGCGCCCCACCACCCATGTCCCCAATGCCTAGACCAACAGACTCTGACCAACGACGGTCAGATGTAAAATAAGTTCGGTTTCCTCGCCGGTGAATCAGAGTGTGCAGGTGACGGGTGACAAAGTGCTCCACATTTTTGGAGATTTGTCTTGAAATTGCAGTCCGATGCCCTTTTGACTTCACTTATTCCTCTCCGCTTTCCTCGTTTTCCTCCTCCCTCACAAACACACACACACACACACACACACACACACTATATCTCTTTAGAGGTAAGTGCTGGGTTAAATTTCAGACAGATCATTTCTCACTGTCAGTAATGCACATAACTCACACAGTGATGGGGCTGATGGGTAACACGATTACTTATTATGCCTTTCTGCGAGGGGGGAAATGAGATTAAAAGTTGGCCTTTTACATCTTAGGGAACAGCAGCCCCAGCACAAGACGGGCGGTGTCAGGCGCTGGCAGCGAGCTGCAGAGTGCAGCTCATAATCCATCTTGATCTCATTAAGACGGCGTGGCTGATTTTTACTGAAATGTTCCTTTAGATGCTGCCACAGGAATGCAGGGAGGCGTTTTTTTGGGTTCAGATGATGCACCCGTACTTTCAGCTGACAAAGCACCAACAGGCTGAGCGCGGCGCACGCCAGCGTCGGCTGAAGTTGGCAAGAAATGGGTGGGGTCGATGTCGCCACAAGAAGAGAGGAAAAACACAATAATCCCTTAAGTAAAGCAACTCTGGCTGATGGCGGTTTACCTGAGCTGTTGGGAATGAAGAGAATTGACGAATTGTGATGTCGTATTTTATTCTGGACTGAGTTTAAGTCTGTGGCAAGCTCAGAGACGAGGGTGAACAAAACCAGCAGAACAAGGGGAGAACGATTTGAGGTGAGATAACGAGGAGACAGAAGTGCACAGGCAGAAAAAAACCCACTGATTTATGCAGTTTTGTTTGAAAAGACTTGTCAAGGTTGAACGTGAAAGCCCAACTCTGTCTGAATAGGTTTCACTTCAGCATGCTGACTTCCTGTCGAGGAGTCATCATTTGTAGTTGTTGCATAACATCTGGCCGCGCTGCGCGTCGGCAGTCTGACGCAGCCTGCCGGGGCCTCTCCGTGTATTCGAGCGCCACAATCACATTGAGTTGCAGATTATCTTTAGCAAATGAAGTGTATTTACGAGTGTACAAACGATCTGAATGTTCAGGGAGGTAATTTGACATCTTGAAGTGGAGTTGAGGTTAACTTCCTTTGTGTGACACCAAAGTCTGTCCTGTCAAGTGAATATGGGTTTAAAAAAAGAAAAAAAAAGCCTCATTTTGTGTTTCAGGGTTTGTGTTGGTTATAAACTGACATGTCCCACCTAGGGACACCTATGGAACATCCTGGTGGGTCATGTGACCGGTCATGTGATTTTGTGCTCCCTCAACATTTCGACTATGTTATGTCCCCAATCATTTTCTGTTAAGGGGAAATAAAATCCAGGTTCTTATGGGTTAAAGTGCCCAGCTGCTAACACACATTCCCTCACTGATGTCGCAGCATCAGGACCAACTTCAGTGTCTTCCTGGAGGACACCTCATCGTGAGGCTGGGATTTGAAGGGGGAACCTCCCGTTTACTGGTATATGGGTTCATGTTGGAATTCTCCTGGATCAGCACTGTCAGCAGCTTAATTCACTGTGGGAAGTCACTTCCAAATGTATCTTATCACACTGCAGCCAGCAGCGTAAAGGTGCTTAATCTCCATGACCAGTTGAACTTGTCCTCATGTCCTCAGAAGGACTGATAGAAGGACCCGTTCTGTCTGGTCAGGTTCATTACCTGCGACAACGCGTGTGCACGGAGGAAACATTTATCGGTTACTGTAGCAACACCGTGTCACCTTCGTATTTTCCCTCAGGGTGTCTCCATTCATCTTGATCAGGGACTGTCAGTCATGGATGTTGTCTTGCTCTGCTGCAGATAACACCGCCAGACGTTCCCACTCCGCACAGTTCTGTTTGCTTGCCGACTGAACTTTGCATGGCAGTGCAGATGAAACGATTTGATGCTGAGTGTGAGTTTCTGATGGACACATCGGCTCAGTCAATCAGCTCATGAGGAAGGGATACAAATGTTCTTGAATGTCACCAGAAATGGCAGCCATTAATATATTTTTTGCATCTCTTATAACCAGGACGTAACATATAAATCGCCTCTCATTCGCAGGTGAACTTTAGCTGCTTTGTTATTCATCGATAATCAACTACTATTTAAATAATCTTTTTTTTAATTTATTCTTTTAACAACTGTAAGTGGAATCTTGAGGTTGTGGAAACTATAAGAGGGTTCATCATTTGACATCACTTCGGTGATTGACATTTACCGTCAGTTTATGGACCAAGCAACTAATTGATTAATCAGCAGAGAAACTCATCTTCAGATTAATCAGTAATGAGTATTATTAACTCGTCTCCATGGCCTCTTGAGGCAAACGGTCTCAGAAGAGTCCCATTAGAGTTGGACAGTACCAGGCGTAACTTTCTATTCTACACCTCAGAATAGAAATTCTCTGTGACTGTTTCTACACTGGGAAAATAGGGAAGCAGAAATGCTAGCTCAGCATCGTTCTTGGCTTTTTATTCTTGGCACTATCACAGAGCACAACATGCACCAGAGCACAACTACAGCACCCAGCTCCAGTCTGGTCCTGAAGAACCTCCTGACATTTTGTGTGAAAATACACATGTCGCGTGATGGACTTTATCAATCCCTGATGGGAAGTTGTTGTGTTAGAGCAACTTGATGTGGTACAGTTGAGTGGTACCAGCTGGACGCCGCTGTATCTAATTCTATTACGATTTCAATGAGGGGAGAACTCCATCGCTAAACTGATGACCCAGAAGATCCAGGGATTCTCGGAGGATGTAGAGAATACAAACAACAGCCAATCTGTATTGGTCACTCATGTTTCCCCAAGAAGAATATTTAGCACCCAAGGACCCCGTGCCATGTTCTTCTTCCGAGGCCACTGGGGTTACCCTTGGATCTTGGATTTGCCCACCTCCCCTCCACTGACGTGCACCTGATTTACGAGTCAGGTGACACTTCCTCATCAGTTTTGTATAAGGTTGATGACGGTCAGCAGAGATTTGAGCTTTGTGGAAGAAAGTTCCAGAGGGAAGGGGCAGCAGTGCTGAAGGCTCTGTCGCCCCAGATCCCTTTGTTTGGTCATGGGGGGTGGGG
>CAAKHB010004565.1:115797-129847 GCA_901007665.1 Aeoliscus strigatus
GGGGGGGGGGGGGGGGGGGGGGGGCTGCAGGTCAGTGACAGGACGTTGTCATCAGATGAATGTAACGGAGGAGGTCAGGGAGCCAGGTTATGGAGTGCTTTAAAGGTGAGAAGAGGAATTTTAAACTGTATATGGTAGGGAACAGGACAATTTTGGAGAATGGGGGGGTGATATGGTCTTTTATGGGCTTTAGTTTTAGGAGTTTGTTGATGGTTTTGGATGTGCGGAGTAATCAGAGTCTGGTGGTCATTACATCACTGCCATGGCATCCACGCTAAACATTCTAAGCCAGTTTCTCACAGCGTATAGCCCCACTGGGTCACTCCATGTTAACACTGAGGTGGGTGGGGAGTGGTGAGGAAACACCATTCTTGATTACGATACGGCCTGTCATCGAAGGGAATTTGAACTACACGTCACTCAGACGGGAGGACGTGTGAACATGAGTGCTCCCAACTAAAAGCCTCCCACTGTGACATCACTGATCACCTGTTTAACGTCCACGTAGCCTCCATGTGCAGCTACCCTTACTCCAGCTCAACATCAGACTGTCGCTCAGCAACATTCTTTCATTGGATTTGCATCAGAAAAAAAAAAAAAAAAAAAAAAACTTTAATCCCACCCCACTGGCAGATTGTTCTGTTGTGAAGACAAAGCTTTGAAACCCATCACCAGAAGAAATCAGCAATTAACATGCACAAGTTGAGCTGTTGCCGACGTCCCTGGCTCTTCATGGAATTCATTGCCCTTGTAGTGAAAAGGATTTCTTAACATGCATAGACAAGACCCGACATCTTAATCCTCATGTAAGATTATAATCTATGACTGTCTGTGTGGGGGTATTGCGATGTGAGTGGTTGTGTCTGCATAGTCGTGTGTGTGTTCACCATGATGAGACTGATTATTTGTTGAAGGGCAAACCAACATTTTTCACCAGGTTTCATTAAATTATTATCACGCTCCATCCAGCAGAGAGAGGCCACGATGGTCTGTTATATCTTATGAAATCAACTCCAGTAGTAACCGCAGTGCGCTTCTTAAAAATCTCCTCCATCAGTTTGTAAACTAACTTCCTGGGGCGGGGGGGCATCGCACAGTGCCTCACAGTCGCACTGTGTTCAGATTCAAAACAACACAGTCACAGCATCAATTCTTTTCCATTCGAGACAAAATGGCAAAGCCCGAGATAAAGGAACGAGACAAGCTGAGTATTCTCCAGAGCTCACGGACACTGATAAATGTTTTGTACATTGTTGGCTTCTAAATATAGTTTCAGATCAATGCAATCAGGAACAATCTCCCCATGACGACGAGCAGGTCAGCGGCTGAAGGCCGATATCTGAGGCTGCTGGATGTTTCTGTGGTACCAGCAGGTAAATATATCCAGAACAGGAACTAACGCTCTGCTGGTGAGGGACGCACAGTCAGACTGGTCGGCAGAATGGCTTGTATCATAACGCTCGCGCCAATAAAGGATATTGAGCTGGGTAAATGTAAGGAGATATGGAATCTACAGAGGAGGAAATAAAGTGAAGATTAAAGTGGCAGAGTGATTGTTGCGACAAATGGAAGTTTCTGATTTACAGGGGGATATTTGCTGCTGTGGTTGTTTCTCTCCTCATGTTAGAGATTTGTTTTTGTGCTATGTGTTTGTGTTTAATACCCTAAACTGGGACAATGAAATATATCCACACCTCTCTGCTGGTTTCATTCGCATAACGAGATAATTGTTTGAGCATGAATGAGTCATCGTAATTTAAAAATGAAAGCTTCAGCTGCCAACTGTAACCTGCATTACTAACAACACACTGATTGACAGACTATGAAGGACTGAATTCATTTATACTGGAGTTAGGGGACTGAGGATGGGACAATAATATATCAAATATTTCATTATTATGAGACCTGCCCAGCAAATGTTCTTCACTTAATACAGAATGTGAAATATCATACAACCAAAAATGATTCTTTTATGAGTTGGTAGAACTGAAAGAATAGTGAATATTGGACCTTATATCACATTACATAAAAGAATCTCTCCCAGTGCCTGCAAGTTAATGCCCTCAAGGCACATTTCAAACATGTAATTTGATCATTTGTTTCAGTTTTCTGTAACGCATTTGCAAAATGTGACAAAATGGATCACGTCCCTCGGTAGAATCTGTCATCTGCAACTATTAGTAATGTTTTGCCATTTACAACTTATCATTCGCCATCATGAGTAATTTTCAGCTGGCTGGAGGGCTTTTACTTCAAGAAAAAAGGCAAATTAGTTGATCTATTGATGAACTTGGACGCTCGTCTTTTGCACACAATGTTCCCTTCGCATTCAGATCATGATCACATCTTCCTGTTCAGAGCGATGACACTCTGCATTATTGTCTCACTGTTGTGCTGCGCTCTTGCTGCCTCACCCTTTGGACAAAACGAGAGGAGAAAAGAGCAGAGGAGGAGGAGGAGGAGGAGGAGGATGAGGGGATGTGGAGGATAATGAAAACATCATTGTATGGGAGGAGATCCTGATCTAATCACGGAGGAAATGAGGCCTGTGAATGCCCAGTCGTTTGGACTCATTTACACATCTCCTTTAATGCCACTCGCCCATCGATTAGCCACTGAGGAGTGGCAGCAGAAGAACAATGGAGGGTAGTAAATGGTTGAATTTGTTGTGTTGCTATGGACCCCTGCATCCCTGTGCTAACAGACCCTCCAACTTGTCGTCCAATTTCGCAAAGCTTTATTTTTGTGTCTTTAGGCTCGTGTGAATGTCTGTGAAGATGTTAAAACGCTGTAGAGTGCTATACAGAGGCACTGAAATGCATTACAGCATGAACATTAATAGTGTGAAATGCATAATAAATAAGCATGTATTCATAGCAAGTCAGTGAAACTGCATTTACAGGACAAACTGTGAGCACATACTGATGTATGTATTGACTTTATGGGAGAGTTGCTGTACACATTAATACATTAAGTTCTGATTTAAATGGCCCGACAGCTTTTGGCCTCAGGTGATCAAGAGGCTTGTTTCACAGGTGAGGAGCATTAAAGCTGAGTCACCTGTTGCCTTCTGATCCTGGGAACACTGAGGAAACCGGTCCCAGATTACCTGAAGGGTCTGACGAATTCCAAACGTACAAGTAAAGGAGGAATGGATTTAGAGACCATTTATTTCTTGATCTTTTTGATGATCTCCAGCTTTATTACGAGGACCTTAATAAATTTACGCTATTATAGCCAACTGACACTAAACATATATCTTGTTTTGACAGAAATAAATCTTTCATCCTGCAGCGTTTTTTTAATTTCTTTTTTTGGTTTTAATTTCTCTGCTGTTGAAAGGAATTATTCAGTGAACTATTCAGTTACCGAATGGCGTAGGACCCGGAATACATCCCTGAGGAACTCCACGTGATTTTTGTTGTTCACACTCAGTTGATACAAAGAGTAGATATAATGCAATATAGTGTGAGTGTTTTCTGTCACTTTCTATCTATGTCCACATTTGTAGAATTCTACATTAATGGAGGAAGTCTCATAGTAATAAACATTTTTTTTTACAAGTAAATGGAAGGGTTAGCAGGTAAGGGAAGGACATTAATTATTTTTTCATTTTCATTTATTGTTTTTGAAAAAATGTGCTTTTTAAAAATTATCATATTCCTCTGAAATAACCAAAATAATTTGAAAGATGAAGAACATCAAGCAGAGTTGTATTTTGTATGAACAGGTTGCCATTTATTCAAATTTTATTCAAATCAGTGAATCAGTTTGTATCGGGCGTGCTGCTACAATTAATGTGAGATTAATTGCATCTTTTGGCTTAGCAATGAAAAATGGTTGTGTAGTATTTCTTTCAGGCAAAGGAAAATGGACAACATAACTTATTTAAATGACTAATCAATCTATAATGAGTTTCCAATTATTAATGCTTCTTTTGCCAAAACATATTCTGCTCTCCACCTTCACTTTTGCCCAAACCAAATCAAATTTCTGTGTTTGTGTGTGTGGTGTGTGGTGTGTGAGGGAGTAAGGGGGGGCCTTATATTTAGAATAGAGATAGAGGTTAAACAGGTTAAATTGAGAGAGGGGGGAAAAATGTAATTCACTTTCCTGGACTGGGGCTAGACATACGTCTGAATTAATAAACTGATTCACATGATCGATAAAAAATTCAAAAAATATAAGTAGGTCTGGCAGGTAAAAAAACTAGTTAAACACACGTAAGGTGATACATTTACTTAATATTTCCAGTTTGTCCAACCTGCTAAAATGGAGGGGGGTGGAGCCTATGACCTATACTTCTTCTAGCCACCAGGGGGAGATCCAGATCTTTTAGCTTCACATTCAGAGATTGTGATCGCATCTATTAATGTTGGAGAAATCTGTGATAAACACACATAATGATTACTTATTACCAGTCAACATCTGTTATCTAATACCCTCGAAATAGTTCAGTGGGTTGTTTCCTGTTGGTGGATCAGCGTCTTCGTTTAATGAACCACACCTCAGTTCACGGGAAGGCGATTCTGATTAGGCTGCATCCTATGCTGCCACCCACGAGAGTCGAGGGAGATATGAATTTGAAAAAGCAGCGTAGTGCTGATATGAGGCGCCTGCATCACTGGGCAATACAACGCATGTTAAGACTTGATATCTAGAGACCTGTCAGCAGAGACAGAGAGACTGAAAGGAAGAAAGAGACGATGAGGCTCAATTTACAGAATCTCCCGTGTTGACATACAGAGCCACTGCAGCTCAGATAAACTCACACATCAAATCACAGGTATTAATTATTGATCAGTTCATTTGTTCAAGTCAAAATTTCATTAAAGACGTTTTTTAACCCAGCGTCGCATAAAAGTGCTTCAACCTTCACACCATGTTTTCACAGATGATTCCAGGTCTGTGCGACATCCTCAGCTGATAAATATAGATGAAAAGACATTCTGTCTTTGAAATATTGTGTTGTGCCTTCTTCTCCCTGTATTCTATAAAAACAACAGACAAGAGTGTGTCATCTGCATGCATGTTAATAAAACCAAATACCAGTAGTGACCTATTCAGGTCACACATGCCTGTAACAGTAGTACAAAGAAATTCTGGTTTGCCACTTCATGAAAGAAGTCTGGTGAAAATAACCCAAATAAGAACCTTGAAAGTACTCTTTTATTGTCAGTACTCAGCAAAGGTGGAACAAATACCTGCAGACGAAGCCTCAGGATGAAGAGGCAGAGGAGGCGTATAAAAACAGTCCCACAAAATGCATTTGTATTTTGTATGGATTCCCGACCTCACTTTCTTCTTGTGTGTCTGCACATGAAGAATATACACCGACAGCTGATCTGGTAAAGAGTTCATTGGTTTGAGCACGCGATATCCTACGAAAGACGAGAAAGAACAAGTACAAATACGGTTATTTCACATAAGTGACAGAGTAGTCAGTACTAAAAGACCACATAGCAGAATTTATGAACAATTCTCAGCAATCATAGATCAAATCAGAGTCCTAGGCCTCAGAGAATGTCTGTGAATGTTCAGTTGATGGTTTATGACTCCTGGCGTACACATTGCTTGAAATATAAAGTCGTATTGTGTTTATGCAGATGGGGGTGGGAGTGTATGGGGGTGGGGGGCTACGTCGTTGGCTCGTGATGATCAGAAAACAGAGAGAAAATGTCTCCCCAATTCTTGTGGGGCCAGAAAATATAGTGAATATTTGAGAGCTGCTCCCGCGGATGATTGGCCTCATATGTTATCCTGTCATTCCATGAGCTGCTATGAGAGGACGGAGGGTGAGAACAGGAGAAGACGGGATGAGGAGGGGGAGGGCTGAATTATGGCGAGGGTTACGGAGGAGGAATGAAAGGGAAAGTGAGAAAAAGAGAGAGACTACGAAAGGGAGATGAAGTGGTAGGGGTAGAGGAAATCATGAAAAGACAGGGAAATATAGGCCGGAAAAAAAGAGAAATCAAGAGAGAAACGAGACGACAGGAGAGATGGAGTGGAGAATACATGAATGGATAAGAGGAAAAGGAAAAACAAAGGGAACTGAGGTGGAAAGGAGGACAGGAAAACAGTGGAGAGTAGAGCAGAGGATGGCAGTCAAATCAAATGAAGTCAAACAGAAAGCTACCAGAGCAGGAAAACGCAGTCAATTTATCGTAAGGAAGAATAAATCTGAATAAAACAAATCCCTGCAGACTGAATCCCGGCTCTTCACCCCATCTGTTTTCAGTCTCAGGCTGCTGGATGGAGAGCCTCAGCGCCGGCTCGCCACCCTGACTGGATCATAGAAGACTCGGAAAGTTCATCTCATCCAAGATTTACACCCACGTACGCAGTCCTGGGAGAGTAGGCCCGACGCCACGGCGCAACATGAACCAGCTGTTCTGCTCTCACACATTCAGCCAATCGATACTCACCATAGGAGACAAGCAGGGGGGGAAAAAACTTGCAGCTATGCAGCTTGCATAATAGTAGATGTAGAGGATAAGAGCAGGACTGTCACGTAGTTTTATTACCTGATAACACGCAAGTAAATGTTAGTACAACTAATCTTCTCCAATTTCCACTTTGTGCAAGTGAAGTCATCTGCTTTACATCGCAAATGGGAAAATGTGCGGCGCAAACCGAGTTGCTGGTGATGGAAGAGGAGGGAGGGAAGAGATCTCTGATGTTTATGTTCTTCAGCGGCGTCAGAGATCAGATAAACAAAGGGAGGAACAATTAATCGTGACGGAAAGCAGCAGGTTTATGGGAAAATTGTTATTTTGGAAAAACAGCAGCGGCTTATGACATGAAACCATTTGACATGAGCCATTTGCTTCTTGGCGTTTGTTGAAAGAGGTTACAGAACATAAGTCCAAGAAACATGTTGATTTTCTCTCAGAGTCACTAATATTTCAGTCTGCTTTTTTAATTTGGAAAAAGGGTGACGTAACATGTGCAGCAGTTAAGGGTTCTAATGTCAAAGTGAGTTGTTGCCTGAAGCCTCTTAATCTATCCTGATTAAACCAGAGGAAGCAGATTGGCTGGTTTTAAATACTGAATAAATAACACCAGACTATTTTTAGCCTTTACAATTAGACTATTATGTGACTGTGACATAGAAGACAATATTTCAAAGACCAGAATTTTCATGATATTTTAATATTTTAAGCTTTAAAGGTACTATTTGTAAGATTTGGCCAAC
The DNA here is from genome assembly GCA_901007665.1 of Aeoliscus strigatus. Classification (NCBI taxonomy): domain Eukaryota; kingdom Metazoa; phylum Chordata; class Actinopteri; order Syngnathiformes; family Centriscidae; genus Aeoliscus; species Aeoliscus strigatus. The sequence continues at coordinate 122,993 of CAAKHB010004565.1, forward strand.
TTACAAATTCTTACTCCCAACCAATAGGGGGCAGCATTTTACGAGTCAATTGGGTTAGCTGCCATGCTTATTGGTGAAGAAGATGCTGACTTATTAATTATACCCAGTGGGGCAGGCTGTGAAAATCAGTGTCACCTAATGCCCACTGATCTTCAAAGTGTCTCTGACATTACAAATCAAGGTGGTTTAGACACGACGGTGTGGGATCGAATTAAGACTTGTTTCCAAATCTGGATCCAGTTCTATATCTGTGTGTGTCATCTCAACCCTTTCACTCAACCCTTCCTTGTGTGGTAAGCTCCGTTTGTTGGCCCAGGGGGGACGGAGCTCAAGTGTCCTTGGGTGCTGTTGGCACATGGGGGTACCATCCTGCAAATATACATACTGCCCCTCTAATATTGCTTAACTACTACAGATATGTTGTCTTTTCCCCCAAAGGTGTCACATAAATTGATTGATCTCATATTCTGTAAAATTGCGATATTTGTGAATATTCAATCTCCTTTTTATTTCGGTTGGGTATTTCAATCACTTTCTTCAGATTTATGAGCAAATGAGTTCTATCCAACTTAAGATGACCGGCTGTTTTGTTTTTTGTTTTTTTTTCAATTGCAAGTTTCAGGGACCACAGCTGTGATGAGGAGACTCTGATAGGAGCCTGATACGGTCTCCAACGCACAGCAAGCTGAACCAGCTGTCACCCGGGGTCAGAGGTCACATCCAGCACTGTCTCTGTTTGGACAGGCGCCCTCAGGCACGAGTCAGTGGGTACACACAGACATAGAAGTACACAACTGAAAATATGATTATGTATGTAAGATTTTACAGGTAAACAGAAATTCCATGTTGGACAAACATCCTCAGTCACATCTGTTGGACCGTTCAGTTATCAGTTTGCACATATCAGATCTTTACACTGTTCAGTATTGATACAAATTGCCAAAGTGGATTTTTACAAAGCTTCTGGGCCCAAAAGAAACAAACAAAGGAATTCTGAGAAAAAAAAATCCACACATTCCTCCCTTTCTTTCTTTTCTACACATGAGGCACGACGCCCATCTCACTCATCATCTCTTCTGAAAACACACACCAACTGTTGATGAAGACTTTGTGAAACTGTCAAAAACTGCGATGGGGCTTTCAAAACATTCTCCTGGTGGATCGGCTCATATAAAGGATGATTTATTGTCCTGCAGAGGGACGATTTAGTCTCTTCTTTACTCCTCTTGTCATTATTCCTTCACTGAAGTCACTTTTTAGCTTTTGGCTTCATTTGTGCAAAATTGATTTACAACTTGCTCGATTGCATCACTCACTCAAATAAGTGGAAAAAAAAAACAACCCACCACCAACATGCAATCATTGTTACAAACACTACAATTAACTCTTTGTGCACACACGCTGCTCTTAACAGTAACCTCGCAGATATGCAATTTGTGAAACACGACGCTGACAGCTGCTTTTACACACCAGAAGTTGTCGAGTTGGTCAAACGACTGTTGAGCAGCGCAGCGTGCCTGTCAAAGCCACTTATTACAGGGCCGATGCACACGTGAGCTCTTGAACGCTCCGTCACCGACACTCACCCTGTCATAGCCGTGTTGCAAAATATGGTTTGGAATTTACCGGTGGATGACAGAGCTGTCAAGCAGTGGAAGGTAAACTACTGTCAGCTCAGCTCTGCCCCAGGTGACTGTGCCAAAGGAGCCTTTGAATCACCTTGTCATTGTTTTGTGTACTTCTTCCCTCCCCTCTCACCTGGTTAGCTCTGGAGGTAGGATCCCGCAGGCCAGTGACAACCTCTGCTTTTATGACCCTGACTGCCGGTTGACCCCAGCACCCCCTGAGGCAGGGTCACGGCACACGGGGAGAACAGCCTTAAATTAAAGACACAAGACAGCTTTTATTTTCTAGGTGATTCCTTTCTTTCTTCATTAACTCCCTACATCTCCCATCCCCCCCTTTCACATTATTTCTAGTTGTCTTGTCACCTTTAGGGTTGAATGACCCACATATTTATGGACCGAGCGCCACTCACGTGTGACTGACATCCAATGTTTTTACGGCAAAGTTCAGCCTTTGTATTTTCTTGCTGCAAACATGATTCGAAACATGTCACCAGAAAGTTGGGAGGTCCACCACTGCTGTGTGAAATATGAAACAAGGAAAGGCTAACGTTCTTAGCTTCAGCCAGAGGGAGAAACTCTCCAATGTCACTTGATTTATGTCACCTACACTCACAAGCTTCATGTAGTGACTGGAAGAATGAGATTGTTACAGCAAAGTGCAGGCTGGCTGCTGTGTGTGTGTGTGTGTGTGTGTGTGTGTGTGTGTGTGTGTGTGTGTGTGCTTTTGTTCCGGTCCCCTCACTGACTCTGCTGGAGGAGCCTTGGAGAGAGCTTGTAAATACCGGTCTGCATGTATGAATGTGAACCAACAAGGTGAGATGAACAAAACCTTGTTATCCGGTATGCAACATGATCGAAGCATAGTTTTCTTTCGGGAGGGTTAGCAGATATTTCTGAAATAATAACACGACGAGTTACAACTCGTTCTCGCAGTGATGTGTGTAATTTCAGACACTGACACCTCATGACACTTCTGAATGAAATGGGCTTATTTACTTTTTTATCATGTTACCTGATACCTATGATATGAATGCGCGAAGCTCTGTGTGTGAAATTCTAGGTCTGTGTCATTCATAAGCAAATGTGACATGATTTGGGCGGCAAACATTCTTTTCGAACTGATCAGGAAGTTTCCGTCGTAATCTTATCCGGTCCAGGATTTGTGTGTTCCCTTAAGTAGTTGTCTCCCCTTGGTTATAGCTCTGTGTTTTATCTGTGTGCCCTTTTCTGCCTTCTGAGATATGCTGTGGGGAATCTGATAAAATAGAAGAAATACATTTGACTTCCATACAAATAACAAGTGGAATTTATTTTCTTGTGGCTTCAAAGCACAGATACACATCAGCCACAGAAGCTGAAATTCTCTGGCTACGTGTGCTCGATTGTGACTTTTATCTCACAATATGTTTTTGATGTGATCAACACTGCTAGTTAGCGAGAGAGTAAATGTGTACAACTGGATCAACTGGGCCATTATAATGTGGTTCCAAAAAAAAAAAAAAAAAAAAGGACAATGTGTGATTCCATTAGTGGTTTAAATTGTAGAAGGAATCTTCTACACTCGGAATAGTGGACTAACCAGTTCAAGAAATAAAACCTGGCAACACATTTCAGGAAATCAGTGGTGAGTTTAATTTGCATCTGAAATATAATCTGCAGCCCACGAGGAGCCAAGTGATTCTGCAAAACGATGAACGAAGCGTCTCCCGGTCTCCCAGCGTCTCTGATACTCCTGTATACTGCATATGAATGTAATGTTACTCAATTTATGTAAGTTGCCTGGAACAATGCACAAGAAAGCATTTTGTTTTCTCATATTATTCCAGAACATTCGCCTTTGCTGTTTTAATGAGCACATTTAATAGCTAATTGGGAGATTAGCGTCCTTGCCTGCAGGCTGGAAATCGTGTCTCCCGCTGCGCTGTTTGCTGTTCAAATACAAAGCTCAGACAGTCATGCCTCTCAGCTTTGGTCTGAACTCATTCTGGGTTCTATCAGTCTGCAGGGAAATGAATCTTGATCCAGAGCTCCTGGAATTAACTGGGTAATGCAGCATTAAGGCTGCCTTTGTCAGGAACATTTGATGAAGGAAAAGTTTGTCTCTGCTGTCTGGTCAGCCAGAACTATCTCTGCGTCTCAGGCAGTTTGTCCTTCAAAGTGATCGTTGATAAACGATGGAAAATGTCATTTCTCTAAATGTATAATGAGAGATGTTGCAAAGAGGTGACTCAGCCAGATAAACAAAGCTGTTAAAAGCTCCTTTGCAGAAACAGAACATATTTATTAAATCATTTTTATTGCCTTGAAAATAGCCAGTGCCGGTTTAACGTTGTTTCTCAAGCAGTCCCCCTCAAAGGGCAAGAAACAACTTTTTTGTATTCACTGAAAGAACGGTCGCTCTTCCTACTGCACTGAAAATGCTAAAATTCAGTTCAGCAACAAGGGAGTTCTTTAATAACTGACTTTTAGAACATGGGAAACTGATTCCGACCGCTGTGTCCAGAGAGAAGCAGTATGCTAATACACTGCACACATCACTTGTAAACCTCAACGTAACGTTCACTTTATTTGACCTGACAAACTTCTCACCGGCTCCTGCTAAGACAGTTAGCCCACCTGCTAATGCTAAGGAAGTCCAGCTGCAGAGTATGTCTGAGTGTGCACCTTGCTGTGAGCTAACTGGCTGAAAAGTGACTTGTTTGTGTTACAACAGAGTGGGTGAGACAAAATGCAGTTCAGCATTAGTTTTAGTTCTTAATTGACAAATGAAAGAAATGAAAGAAACACAAACAGTTCTAAATTTTGCATGACTCAAGGTTTGTGATTATTTTTGAGGAAAACGTGATTCAGCTGAATGATTAACTGAGCTACAAATATTCCCCATGCTGCACTTCGGGCTCCTACTTCAGTCTCAGCACCACTACCTGATTACATAAGGTTATGATCATCAATAATGACTGTGCTGAGAGTGCAGTTTCCTTTCCTTCTCTGCTGCAACTCCTTGTACGCCTGAATTCCCGGGAACAACAATCTCATGCCGTCCAGTAAATGACACACTGTGGGGTACATTGCTCAGAATTAGCTCAGCATTATCGAATTTCAGTCATTTTCACATTTCTGAGGGAAATGTCACAGTGTGCGCTCGGGTCTGTGTACAGTGCTCGACTTGTTGGAAACAAAACCGTATTCTTCTCACGCCCGTGAGTTCAGCCAAGACATTTCTCTTTCCTCACATCCAATGTTCCCCAGCATGAGACGCTCTCACCACATCTCCTATCAAAGCTTCCTGTGGTGCCACCTTGCCCTCAGACTAGTGGCTTATGGGATTTACGGTCCCTCATCACAGCTGGGCTATCCCTCTGAGCTCCACTTAACCCCCGTGCACCGCACGTCTGGGAGTCTCATCGAGGCGGCTGCTAGTTTGTGCTTCTAAACCCTCTACGACCACCATAAGAGCATTGCTTAGGACCTCAATATCTGTTGTTTCCTGGAGATACATGATGGAGTTTTTTGAAGCTGAGTTCTCTAAGATGGTTCTGACCTTGTTGAAGCCCTAGAAGACGTTTAAGATGAATTCTCTTTGTTTGTTCCCTCCCTTTGTGTCAAACTACAAATCTCCCATTACACGGTTCTCGCTCCCCTCATTGTGTTGCGCCAATGCACAGGGCACACTTTGGTGTCATGGTAACTCACTGAAGTCAATAGATGATGCACACTCCTTAACTACACTTGGAGGAAGCTGAACCAGGAGGCAGGTTTCAGTAGAGGATGGTGGTAACAATCTTAAGACTTTAAAGCATGAGCATGGTCGGTGGTTGATTAACCTTGAATGTCTCATTTGTAGTCCAGACCTTCACACTGAGAATTGCCTGCATCAGGCACCAAGGGGCCGTGATCAGGAACTGGTCCTTCACTTAGGAGCATCCACATTTGCCAGGTGAATTTTAACATGTAGGCAAAACCTACAATTTTCAGTTTCACTCCGTTATCGGAGGTGAGATCCGTTGTATCTAGACCAACAGTGACAGACCATAGAGTGTTTTTTTTTTTGTTGATCAGCTGCTCCTTCAGGTTAGTACGTCGTAGTAGTTCAATGTGATTCTGACAGTTCTTGTCTTCTTGTACATGACAGACAATTCTGATCTGGCTGCAGCTTCCAGACATTTCCGTCATCCATGAAAACCACAGCGGGATGACAGCATGTTCTAGCCATTCAGAAGAAAATATGTCAGTGAAGTATTCCCCCCTTCAACAAAAATAAGACGTTTTAAAACTATTAGAACCAGTTACGAAGTTTCGGTTTAGAGATTTTAAATGTATTTTAAAAACAAACCAGTTGCACGTGTTGGCATCTCAAAGTAATTCTACTTCCTGTCGTATTCTACCACATATATAACTCTACAGATACACAACTCCCACCCTGTTACAACTGCACCTGGTTTGAGAAGTTTGCTTGGCCTGGAGAGGACTTGCATACTTCATATTCCTTGTTCTGTGTCCATACGTAGGCGTGGAACAGCTGTGATGAGATGAGTCCGAGGTCCCAAGTGACACAGCAGAGAAATGTGTCCACAGATTTCACCCACACCCACTTGGCTTTCCACTCGCAGCAAAAAAAAACCAACAACAACAACAACAAAACCTTAGCAGCAAGTCACTTAGTCTGCCACAAAGAGTATTTTTCTTTTACAAGTTATTTATGTATTTATTTCATACAGTTTCACTGTTTGTGTAGGTCCTCTCCCTCCCATCTAGTCCACACAAATCAAATATTCTAACTGGGTTTGGACAAGGTTCATGTCAGCCAAAGAACGACTTGGATCCTAACAGTCCCCCTGAAATCTGTTGTCATCCAGTGATGTAATCAACAAGGAAAATGTGTCTCGACGTGAAGGACTTTATGTCTTAACGTGTTTTCACCAGGGTTGGTGTGTGCTGATTGAAAGAATGAGTCTGCACCTACCAGGGAATGAAACACCACTTCCCTTTTCGCTGGAGGGATAATATATCTTGTCTCACCAGGGGAGAAAACACCTTGGGGGAAAAAGATGTCACGTTAGTGTTCTGCTTCTATGAAATCAGAGCATTACCTCACTGGCCTTTTTATTGACCCTCCCTGACCCCTGAAAGTTTTACGACCGCATCCTAGACATGTCTATTTCTTTCACCCTCCTGATGCCCCTTGACCTTCTGCCTCTCCTCCAAATATCCTCTGGAAAAGTACACG
>CAAKHB010004565.1:129867-145405 GCA_901007665.1 Aeoliscus strigatus
AAAAAAACAAAAAAAAAAAAACACAAAAACACACACACACACACACACACACACACACACACACACACACACACACACACACACACACACACACACACACACACACACACACACAAATAACCTTAATATCTGTGTGTAAGTTGTATTTATTTGTAATACAGCAGATGGAGATGTGATTGGAAGAACACCCCCCACCCTCCAATCCGTAGTTTGTACAGAACAATTTTAATAGTGAGAAGGTCCCTGGTTCAATGTGCAGTTTACATGCACCCAGTGTCTGTGTGGGTTCTCTCCAGGTACTCCGGCTTCCTCCCACCTCCAACAATTGGTCCCTCTAAATTGTGATGTGAGTGTGGTCCTGATGAAGTGGTGACTCGTCCAAGTTAGACCCTGACGTTCACCCCTTCACAGCTGCTCCAGGACAACCGAGACCCGTAACCGGAGCAAGAGGGAGAAGACGAATGAATGAAGCACGCAGGTCGCTGACAGTGAATAATTATTGAAAATGTTGGTTCTTCAGAAGCGTCGCACCCTTTCACCCACACCACCCCCAACCCCCCACCCCCACAGAAGGAAATAGGACATTCCTCCTGCTGGCACAGGCCACAGAGGAAATGGAGCAATATATTTCAGAAATAACAGGAGGAGGTCAGCATAGCGATGGCTTTTATTGGTCCGGGCAGTGTTGAAATAGTGAGGATGGAGGATGGAACACAGACGTACCGTCACAATCACCACCACTTACTGAGAAATGGTCTTCCTCCCAGAGCAGAAATCCCATTACACAAGAACTTCAGCTATTTGAACACACTCCGACAAAACTTCAGTTTTCAACTTCACTTTGGATCAACGCATCTGATGGAGGAACCAATCACGATGGGACGGGTGAGATCTGATGATTTGTATCTTATCATCAACACACTCTGACATCGTGCCTCAATCTACAAAACACATAAAACGAAGATGATGATTATTTCTGATCAAAGTCTTGAGAATGATTTAATTTGACAATCACAACTCTTAAGCAGATCACAGAGATCGGTCCTCAGAGCATCCGTATCATCTGATCACAAAGGCAAATTTCCACTTGTACCCCCCCAGTGAATCTAATACGCTCTTCAACTAGCGTCATTTGGTGGATACACAGCTCACTACTCTGAGCGTAAAAGGTTAATCTGTTTTTCGTGACAGCACTTTGGACTTCCAACTGTGGGAATCTGGCACGGAGTTTGTTGACTGTAGCGCGTGAGGTGTGGACTGAAATTAAAACCTCATCCAACATGAAGAAAGGTGTTTAACTGTCTGTGCTACAAGCGGACACATTCCTCTTTATTGAAATAACAGAAACAGTTATATTTATTCCAGTGTGCGCGCGCGTGTGTGTGTGTGTGTAATCGACTGATTACAGATGGTGTTTTTTGTTCGTTCAAACCATCTTCACTGTCACCGAGTGGCGCGAGATCAACACCCGGTGACGACGCCAGCGCCGCAGCCTCACTCCTGCAGCGCCGCGGAAAAGAAATTGACGATCGCTTTCGCAACACCCAGAACGGGATGGAGACGAAACACATTAACCCTCTGTGTGACATCGTTGTGTCCGACAATGACAATGTGTCCATTGTTTATATGACTGGAGGGTAATGTGTGTAACGTGTTGTGTAGAGTCATCTCACGTATCGGTGAGGGATTAGATCGTCAAGATCCTCTAAACAGAATCTGTATGTTGAGGATTTGTACATCAGCAAGTGTCCATTTTAGAATGTGTCTCTAATGAAGCCCCGGGAGAGGAAAGGAGACAGACAAAATGTTCAGTAGGGTTGCACCATTCACTTTGGTATATCTGTGATCTCACGTTCAGATATACAGAACGACCTGAGAACTTTGTGCACGTACAGACGAAACACTCGCATAGGAATTACATAAAAGTCTGTCAAACTGGAGCGATCGAGTCCTCCTCTCAAAGACCTGGTTCATGGAGTGCTGAACATTTGCTTTTCTTCTTCAACACACGGAATTCCTGCAAGTTACATAAGAAGAGCGTGGTCGACTGCAGTTGACGGCATCAATTTAGACACCGAATCAAAACAACTGTACATGAAGTCAAACCCTCTGGTGAAGATCTGTCACACCCAGACGTGGAAGCAGCCTGTCTGCCATTGTGCAGCTTTTTTTTTTTTCTTCTCTCGCCATGGTTAAAGGACCTTGTAATATTTTTTTTAAGTTGCACGCTGAGCTCCCTGGTGTTCCATGGCTGAGTGCCCTCCATCCCAGCTCCAGCTCAGGAACCCAGTCGTTTTATATCAATATTGCTGCAAAGCCACAGAAAATTGCTGAAAATGAAAAATGAAATAGGTGGGTTTTGTAGAGTGTGTGTGTGTGTGTGTGTGTGCTGTTCGGCGAGAGGGTGAGCAGCGTCATAGGGACGGAGCGGGTGAGGAATATTGAGCCTTCAGGAAGCAGCAGGCCGTGGCACTTCCTCTCTCTGTCTGCTCTGGCTGATAGTCGCTCTGGTCGCTTCAGTGCCCCCGCATGACGAGATGAGAATTTGGAAGAAGAATAAAATAGTCTGTCAGTCTCTCTGGTCTCTTGGACGTAATTATTTGATGGATGACGAATGATACTTTGAGAGGATATGATGATAATCTTTTAGAGATGAAATGCAACGTGGGATACGAGTCAGTGTTTGACCGACCGCGTCTCTGGGGCTCGTCTCTGTTGACTCGTCATACTCATGCTACGTACTTAACAGCTAATCGGCAGGCTAACATTCATCCTTCCTGAACAGAAATCACAGGAGGCGGAGCTTCCTCTCACACAAACATCAGTCATTTCCGTGGAAAAAATAACTATTGCAACCTTTAATCTGTTAAATTATTCTTGTGTCATGTTTTTCACGGAAGAAAAGACGGAACTCATTTAGACTGAAGTAAGTGTCATATTTCTACCACAGTGTTAGATATAGGAAACACTGAAAACACACAAAGTTTTTATGTTTCATGTGGAAAATGGAAAATAGACTTTGGAATGTGGTACAAGCAGGTTCAAAGGTTCAGAGCAGATCCGAGTCGGATGGCTGGACAAAGCCAATTTTTCCTGAAGGTGGTGGGAGCACAGAGCACTCTGGGAACAGATTCAACGACATGTTTTACCCCCACTTTAGACTCTTGTTGGTAAGGACAGTTGGAATAGTTTAAATTAAAGCTGAGAACACGTGTTCCCTCTTTTTCCAGACACAGCTGTTTGCTAATTGTGGACGGCTGCTGACCTCAGTGTGCTGTGTTACAATCAGAATGATTTAGATTTCCTTTTGAGCACAAGAGCAAATACTAGTTTGTTTTTTTATTTTATTTTTTTGAAACAGTCCGTTGGAGAAAAATATTGTCAACAATACATTTTTTCAGCTTGTGAATATTTCATCAGCATTTCTTATTAATACAATTCCTCCTAGTGCCACATCGCAATTTGATGTTTCACTGGTGGAAAAAAACTAACTCACCGATGGAAATAATTTCTTTTTTTTTTTAAAATTCAAGCTAATGAAGTTATCAAAAATGTTTTTTTTTAATGTTTGTGTGTGTGTGTGTGTGTACAGACAGAGAGATGGACATAAGATGAAAGTGATCAGTGAGCTGTGACATATTGGCCAACAGAAGTCAACTGTTCTGTGAGTCAGGTGATCAGCTATCAAACACCTTCAACTCTTGTTGTTCCAGTCCCTTGGCAGATGATGCGCAGATTCGGACTGACGATGAATCATCTGACAAAGCTGACGATCGTTGTGGACTCGTAACCCCCTGCTGACATGTTGTCCATGCACCCTGCAATATCCCCACGTTATGTGTGTGTGTGTGTGTGTGTGTTTGTGTCTGAAAAGGTGTGACTGATGGATAAAGCCGGCGGAATGAGAGACGTGTGGGCACGTGTGTGTGTGTGTGTGTGTCCACATGAGGACACGCGCGCCATGTGTGAGCTCGTCGGCGTAGGCCTGTGATGGATCAAGCTCTACCTGGGATGACATTGCAGTGGGCGACTCTGGGTTTTTTTTGTGTGTGTGTTCTATATTTGCGAGAGTGTGCATGATGGATCAACCTATCTCTGCAGAGGCAGGATGACAGAGGGAGGCTGAAGACGGTGAAAATGGAGGAATGTGCTGGTGCTGTGACCAGAGTTCTGATGTGTTTTTGTTTTTTGTTTTTTTTTGCTCCTCGGCAAAGAAAACCCCCATTTGAGTGTGGTTACTGTTCAAAAACACACAGGACGTCCAGGTTAGGTGGATGTAGAAGCATTAGGGCATTAGATCCTTGAGGAAAGAAATGGAATGAAGCTGTGACTTTACCAGAACAAAAACTAAAAGAATTAAGAAGAAATTCACGAAATCTGATCATATTTTACAAAGAAAACAAAAAAATTTCAGTTTTAATTGCTTGTACATTGTAATTTAAAGACATTTGGTAAAATATTTATCATGATGAATCTTCATTTGTACAACAACCCTCTGGCTGAGTCTGACTTTATTTTGTCATAAAATTACAATTACATTTGGATTTGTAAGAGGATCTGCTGAAACAAACCACTTCACATTACTTCACGTCCTCTTTTCTTCCTCGAATACGTAACTGACGTGAAACTTTTTAAAAAGTTATCGTCGTCACTCAGTGAGGGAGGTCGACCGGGTTTATGTGGCCAGACGGCGCTGACGTAGACCAGATGCTGTACAAATGAACTTTTGCAGGTTCCACCTCTCTCCCTCCCCAGGGTGAATTATCAGGAGGAGATTTAAAACACTCTTAAACACGAAGAAGCCCCGCCAGGCCACAGCTGCCGTCATTACAGAACATGAACTAATTGATTGGAGGGGGCGCGCCCGCTGCTGCTGGTGGTGTGGGGTTGTTGAAAGATGAGGATGGAAGGGGGTCGGACGAAGGAGGAGGAAAACAAGCAGAAGGGTGATTGCGTGCAGAGGAGTGGGAAGGGAGGGTGTCACTCATCAGATATGACTCCAGCAGCATGTGTTCATTTCAACGTGACGAGGCGTAGGTGTGCAAACGAGGAATCACAGACGGACGGATGTCCAGAGTGATCCTTATTTGGAGCCACGTGTCAATCGCAGATCCCAGGTCCTGAAAATAAACGGTCGCTGTTTGTGTGTGTCATTGATTAATCTGATGATCAACTTGTTTGGTCCATGAAATGTCAGAAAACCAAAAATGTCAAACCTCTCCGAATCTGACAATTGTCTTGTTTTGTTCACTAGCAGAGGGCACTCAGTTCACTAACATGACGGTGATGTTTCAGATGCACTGAATCATTAGAATCCATCCATCGAAAAGATTCCTTTGAAGGAGTTGTTCAATGAATCGTTCGTTTTCAGCGAGTGATTTGTATCAGTTGACTCGTTGGCTGGGAACAAACCAACCAATTGGATTCACCTGCAGCAGTTCACTGCCACACTCAGCTGAACTGAACTGATTCAACTGAATCTTTTCAGTCCAGTGATTCACTCTTTCAAACAAAGAGTTTGCGAACAGACAGCACTAGTTTACCGTCACTGGACAGACCAGAAAATTACTTTCGAGTTGGAAGTTTGACGAGAGTGACTGTGAACAGATGAGCACGGCTCTCCCGCAGATTTCTCTGGAATGATTAGAAGCACAAATGTCATTACTCTGGTCCAGACTCCCTTTGGAAAATCAGATTTCTGCCGTTCCCGTCCTGTGCCAGCACATCAACGGCCTCCAGCAGCGTCCTGTTGGCCACCAGGAAGTGAACGGTCCTGCAGCCCAGACGCAGCCTGCTACTCTACAAGTGGAGCTGTTCCCAAATTTAGACAGCAACCATGTCAGAACAAAACGAAACTAAACATTGAGTTTAGTGGAATATTACACTTATTACAAAAAGTTAAAACAGACCAAACGTATCCTAATTCAATAGATTCCTACTGAAGTTGCCAAATAGGTCACCTGGAGGTCGGATAGACAGACATATACTTTTATTGTGAAGCACTTGGCGCTGGCGTGTGTCTGCATTCCACTGTTTGTTTTCGTTGTACTCAGGTACATGCTGGTATTTATGAAGAGAGAGAGAGAGAAAAAAAAACGAAGACATAAAGATGACAGCTCTGCATCTTCAGCCAGCTGTGTAATTACGGAGGAGTAAATGACAGCCGTGCTGCAAGTATGCACGGGGAAATGTCAGCAATGCAGATGTCCTAAAAGCCGCCAGACTGTTTGCCAAGTGGTGTGTGTGTGTGTGTGTGTGTGTGTGAGAGAGAGAGAGAGAGAGAGAGAGAGAAAGAGAGTGAGCATGTACCTGCCTGCAGCCGGGGCAGCTGTGTGAATTAAGTTGAATTATTTTTAAAAAAGCTGTGCACCCAAAGGTTTCATGCATTCGTGTGCTGACGTCCACGCTCATGTTCACGTATGTGTGTGTGTGTGTAAGCGCAAGTCCTTACAGGTCTGTGAAAATGAAACGTACTATGCTGCATACCTCCGCTAAGCCTTCTTTCCCCCTGCAAGTATCTGCTTGTCGTTCCCCGACAAGCTCCTCGCTCAGTGCAGCCTTCAAGCCTCATCGTGCACACTTTTGCAACACAGTTTGAAAAAAACAACAACAACAACAAAAAAAAAACCCCCCAGACGCACCTGAAACACAGGCTGAGCACCAACAACCGCACTGAATGTATTGTGAATGTCGCGATGATGCAAAACGGGGATCAAACTGAGCAACTGACACAGACACGAGACAAAAACACGTCTGGCTTTTAAGCCCAGTGGATGAGTCCTGCGAGGAGTGAAGCTAGTTAATGAGTAACACTTAATAAACAGGGTGTTATTGTGCTTCCAGCTCAGATCCCCCGATAGGAGTTTATAATAGAGTAGTTTCAATTTAATGAGGTATAAACTTTATTTGAAGTTTTAAACGGCTGTACATTTGGAGACTATTGAAAAACAAGATAACATGTACCGTTTGTACCCTGGAGAGACGTCTACAGCTACTACTGCAACAAGCACCATCAGGGTTCATTATCCTGTTCATACTGTAGCATAAACTCATGCACTATCCGGTTGAAAACGCATAAAAACAACTTGTACTTTGTTGTAGGCCAGCTACATTTGTTTGCATCCTGTCAGCTGCTGCTCTTTCTAACCTCCTGCTGCTCTCATCCAACACTTAAGTGGTTAACAGGCATCTCGCTGACTCTTAAATGGCCCAGATTGCCATTACTAAGGTTTTCTGGAGCCATCCCTTAGCCCTTTAATGACAGCTGTTTCCGCCATTAATTCTCAATCAATAATGCAAAAACACTCAGACAGAGGCCCATCCTGTCACTGTTGTATTTTCTAATGCCCTCCCAACGCTAATGACTCAGGCTAATTGGTCCGTCGTCATCGCCACTCAAGAGTTTACCAGAGGATGTGGTTCTTTCCTTTTTGAAGAGCATTAGCTGTGACTGACCGCTTCTTCCAGTGCTGTCTGACACAGCAAACTCATGCGTTGCCACAGCGGTTAACGATGCCTCACAGTAAGAAGGACCTGGGTTCGGGCCCTGGTTGTTCCAGGGACTTCCAGCACCTTCGCTATTCAACTTTGTTTTGATCTCGCATCGGAACTACACACCTGTAAAGATTGTGATGCTATTCCAGTGATGAAACCTGCCCAGAGACAGACAGACTTATAAAAACATTCCAAAGACCCTCTGTGGTACTCCCAGCTGCAGGACCACATTTTCCCTCCATGACACACACAGACTCAATTCCAACCACATGCCGCCGCAGCTGCTCATCATGGCCGACACAAAGTCGCGTGCTGTACTGTCTAATTTCAACGTGAAGACAAAAGAGGAGACGAAATAGTTCCGATACTTGAGATCATGAACAGAATACAGGAAGTAATGAACTGTTTCCCTGACTTCTCTTTATGAATCACGCTGTTGAGCATTTTGTTTGGTTCTTTCTGGAGAGCTGAACAGTCACAGCAATAATTCCAAACATAGAGCTCATTCTAACCCCACTCACCCAATGTGAGCGTTGTTGTTGGGGGGTTTGGGGGCGGGGGGCTTCCCAAATCCAATATTATCTTGTAAAAACATGTAGGCAGATGGATTATCCATAAATTACACCCTATGCAATCGTCCAGCATGATCACAGTCCAAGTAATCATCTCGATCATTTCAAACAAATGGTCCCACGTTCAATCAATAAAGGTTCAGACGCTGGCGAGAGAAATGCATTTCTTCATGGATTTTGTAATCAGCAGCCCCTCGGTTCGACGCAGCCTGTTTGTATTTTTCAGTAAAGACGACGTGTACGGCCTGACTATGGATGGCGCATCGATTGGTGTTTTGAATAAATGAGCTGATTTGATGGCGGGACGCTTCGCTAACTGATGCGCCGGGCGAGTTGAGGACGCAGTCTGCTAAAGGTACATGACGTAAAGCTTCAAGTGACTGATTAGAAGTAAACCATGTCATGAATGGACTGTTTGTGCATGTGGTCTTAGAAGTAGTAACCGTCAAATGGCCGAAGGACAGACCATCTATTTGTTTTTATTTTTATTCGTTTCTATTGCCCCATTTTGATCATAGAACAAAACAAATGTAACAAAATTGTGGCTGAATCATTGTTTCCATGATGTGAATTCAGTGAATTAAATGAGTGTGTGTGGCGTTTGTGTGGGTTCTCTCCAGGTACTCCGGCGTCCTCTGCAGAGGTTAATTGGTGACTCTAAGTGTGAATGTGAGTGCCCATGGTTGTTTGTCTTTCCATTGACTGGGGTCGGCTCCAGCATAAACCACGACCCTTAACAGGAGCAATGGGACGGTGACAAACAAATCAAGAAATGTTCAAAGCGTGTCTGGTGTCGTTTCATGGTGACTTACCCAAACCTCTGTTTTCATGGTTTCCATTAAGAGTACAGATGTTTGTCGTGGTCACTCACTGACGATGTGGGTGCAGCTCTGGACCTCTGGTGATGACAAGAGGGGATTTACACTAAAGTTCATGGGCACATCGCTACATCTAATCCTCCCTCAAAGGGTTCCTTCTGCTTTGATATCAGAGAGCCGTGAGGACCTGTGGTTACTTGGTAAGCTGGAACAATAACTGTCTCGAATGAAATGTCCATGTCTTCAATAGAATATACATTTTAAAGAAGTATTCATTTCTCTTCATGTTCAGTTTGGTCCAGATATTGTGGTCATAAATAGTTTTATATCAACCTTCAGGAGCCATGGTCCTCTGTTATATGTTCTCAGTGTCTCAGCTCTCAGCTCCTTTTTTTGTTGTTTTTTCTCAGTGTATGACTGGAAACTGACGGTAAAAGGTCATTTGTCAAAGAGGTACTCTTCCTTTGATTCTGAGAGACTGATACTGAAATCTCCACTGCCATCATTCTGCCATCAGGAATGACATAAAAGCACAGGAGATGTTAGCTTGGTGTGCTGGTGATAAAAGAAATATATATGATGTGGAGATAAAAATGAAGGTAATCGTGCCTTTTGCTCCAAAGCACACACACACACACACACACACACACACACACACACACCCAGTTGTGTTCTAATTAGAAGTGATATTTCTGTTGACAAGTAGGAGACACTGTACCGTCTGTTGCCCACAAGCAGGCTGCGGAAGATCATAAGATCACGTAGAATAACATCTCATGATCAGGGATACAGCATATTGGCTTTATTATGTCCTGCAAGCCGCACGTATCTGGAAGCAGCTTGACATTTTCCGGTGTCTCTCTGAAAACAGTGTCGTGCTGTTGGTTGGTCACGAGGGTTCAACCAGTCTGAACATTCTCTGCCCACACTTCCAGGAAGGAGTGTGGCTGTAGCCTAGAGATGTGTTACTTCATGACTGTCGACTGCAGTGGTTCCCCATCGTGAGGAAGGGGAACTACGCCCCTGGTGGGACATGAAGGTACTGCGGTTCTGTGTCCCATCGAAGGCAAGTGGAGGTAATCGTTAATGTATAAATGTAGACTCAGCCATGTGGAAGCAATTTTTATTTGCAGCCAGCGTGTGACGTAACGACGACAGAGTTGCGACTATTACGCGTGTCGTCCCTTAAATAAAGAAGATGGCTGCTGCTGGTGAACAGCAGTCTGACCAGTCAGCTTTGGCCTCGACCTTGAACGAACATTCCTTGTTATGCAATCTTCAAATCTGGCCTATGAAGAAAAACTAGCATCAGCATGACACTATAACTATATTAGAAACTACAACAAAGTTCTTTTGTGAGTCTCACACCACTGCCCACTGAATTAAACATTCATTTTGTTCGATTACTGCCAGATTCCGGTGACTCTTGTAACCATGACAGCAAAGCCACAGTGTTAACCAGTAACTGACCCACTGGTGTATCATGACATGTTACTGTGGGTGGGCATCGGACATGGAATTTTGTTGCCTTAGTTTGGCATGAAGAAGAATCTGTGCTTTTTCGTGTAGCTTTACTCTTTTGTATGTCTGTAATCGCCAAAGGGTAAAGAAGGCAGGTAGCGCTGTCATTCAGGGGCCGTGAACGTACAGCTCGACAGATGTGCTTCATTTCTATATAAGTGAGCGGTCCCCCGCTGGTTGTGAATGGGAACCCTGACTGAGAAATGTCATTCATGTGTTTGGCTCAGGCTCAGATTAAAGGTCCCATTATTGTCAAACGGCCTGCTGTTAATATCCCGAGGCACATTGCTCTGTGGAGGTCACCGTGTTAATAGATATGGAACCAGCTCATTAGCATTTTGCACGCACGCTGCGTGAGTAAGAGCTTTTAAACTGACTCAAACAGAGGTTTTATTACTCTCATATGTTACACTTGATTGTGAGGCGTTGCAGAAATAACTTTTTTTCTTTACATCATACGTATGAAGAACATAAAGTTCAACCGTCTCACATGATCCGATCACTCATTTTCCAAAGATATCTGCTATTCATAGACATTTGGCCACAGATGCATGTTCAACGCTTGTGCATTTTGTAAAAGTCTAGACCTAAGGAGACACACACACACACACGCACGCACACACACCACACACACACACAGAAAAATCATCAATGAATGTCAACTCAACAACAGACGAGACGGACATATTGGCCTAATTTTGGACATATTGGATTGAAACCAGAGCCGAGCACAGAAGGGTAAACATTGGAATTGATGGTATTGATTGAATTACCGGAATCTGCCTCAGGTGATGAACAAAAACCCAGTCGGGATGGATTTCTTGGAGCGGCTGCAGGGGGACATCTATTAATCGCTGAGGAAATGACAGGGATGATTTTCATGTCCTTGTGTTCATATAAAAGTACATTTTGTTCTTCCACTCCACAGACCTTTACTGGACTAAAGCAAAACTATGTCACTGCTACTGGCGTCCTGATGACTAACAGGCTCTATCATGCATGTATGTAACGACCGGGGTAAGTTAAGAAGTCTCCATTACTGCGAGCACTGGTCATCCATTATCCATTGGGTAAATATACTTTTACGCCTTTGGGCGGAACAGAACAATCTGGTCCGAAAAATCTGTTTTCCAATGACCAGTTTGGGTTGATATCATAGCATTGATCCTGAGCTGAGATAAAACGGCTGAGCGGGAAACTATTTGGTGCCTCAGGCGTCTCAAATGCAGCAAGTCATTGTGATGCATATTCAGGCCAAAAATGGAAGTGTATTTAAAACACCTTCGACATGACTTTTTACTTTACTTACTTTAATTACTGCGCAACGGAATACAATGACACACACGTTATGAATGACTGGGTCCATTCTGTAGGAGCCAGGAATAAGTATTTCATATTCAACATGGTTAAGGTGTGTTATGCTGTATAGGTTTTAGCATTATTACAATCAGAAAATATTGTTGATCGTACGCTTTAGCATAGCAATTAAATGGGTGGGTCACATGGGTAAGGCGGTGATGTCCACAGTCAGGTGTGAGGGAGAGGTTGAGCTGGTACCCATACACTTTGTGACAGAAAACGGAACGGAACAACTTCAGATACAAAGAACAAGTACGTATCAAAGAGCGTGGGTCTGACATCCAACAAATCAGTTTTAGTAAGTTTATTTGATCAGTCCAAGTTGTTGAAACAGATTTGTTGTGACTTTAAGGGACTAGTTGGACCAATTTGAACATGCCACACATTCAGTAAACCAACAAAATAATGTTGATGTCATTCACTTGGTCTTAAAATGGAGGCTGATCCTCGAAGATCTGCGAGTTATGCAAACGTACTTTTGGCCTCAATCACTGTGAGAAATGGCGTTCCTGGGTGGCTTAGAGCTCGTATCAAACTTTATTACGCTGACTCAGCAAGTGAATCACACACACTGTTTGGCGTGTAAACCTCACTGTCAAGCCCAAGAGGAAGGCCCCCGATCCTAGTCTAGTCTAGTCTAGTCACGCTCACGTGATGATGGAGTTATGCTGATGAGGACGGAATGGTTCATTCCATTTTGTAGGTGAGCGTTTTTCTTCTCCTGCTAATCTCTTCAGCAGCTTTCAGGCGAGCTGAATTCAGACTGGTTTGTGATCAACCCAAATTGCCTAAAAGGCCATTAATAGTTTAACGGGCTGCAGCTGATGAGAGACAGCCAGAAGGAAAAGAAGAAGAAAGCTAATTAAATCAGTGTCGGGGGTCGCTGGTGTCTTGGGCTGGCATGGTGGGCCGTAAAGATTACCATTATCACTTTCATTACACCGGCTGATTGTTTAGAGGTGGTGGTGTGTGTGGGGGGGGGGTGCTCGCGGTATGGAGGCATACGTGGAGCTTCACTGTCCCTGTTTACAAACCTCTGATAATTTCCATTTCCATGAAGTTATGGCGCAGAGGGTGAGAGATTTGATTTGACAAACAATACTTGACCACCAGCTGTTCTATGATGGATTTCCTGACTCCCGCATACATTATGACCTCACTTAACGTTTGATGGCCACGTTCAGGGTCCTCAAAAGCTGCTAAAAAGTTTCCCGGCTGTAATACTTGTGTTTGTTTGGCAAACACAAGTATTATCCTAGCTCCGTTTGTTACAGGTTTCCACAGCCTTGAGGATGTCGCAGGCTGCTGATCCTTGAATCTCTGTTCTCCTGTGGGACTATGTCACGTCTGCTGTAGCGTTTATGCTAAAATGACTCAAGCGACTAAGTCACGACTCTATGTACTGAGCTCAGTTTTGCACCTTACTGAAGTTGAACTCTGCCAAGTTACATTTACTGACACGTCCAGATACATCAAATGCTAGGTTAGCACATTAACATGACATTAGCTAGTAGTACAGCATGACATTAGCTAGTAGTACTGCATGACATTAGCTAGTAGTACTGCATGACATTAGCCAGTACTACATGGCATTAGCTAGTAGTACTGCATGACATTAGCTAGTAGTACAGCATGACATTAGCTAGTAGTACTGCATGACATTAGCTAGTAGTACTGCATGACATTAGCCAGTACTACATGACATTAGCTAGTAGTACTGCATGACATTAGCTCGTAGTACTGCATGACATTAGCTAGTAGTACTGCATGACATTAGTGAGCATTATTCAGGTGAAATGGCCAGAAAGGAATATAAATGATCAGAACGGAATGTGGTTTCAGCCACACATTCCCACATTGCATACCATTACAAGTAAGCAGACGTAGGAAAATCCTCTAGTACAGTACATTATATAAATGTTTCCTGTTTTGTCACTCACACTCTGTAGGACCACTGAGCTCATCTTCTTCTGCGTCATTGCACATTTTATTTCATGAGGGCTGATGAGGACTCAGGAAACCGGTGCACAGGTCACTTCTTACTATGTTATATAAGCTAATAAAAATAAGTGATGACACAAACATCCAATAATAAACTTTTGAAATTACATATGAATTGAAATCCCTCTGCACACACATTGTCCAGCAAGGCAATAACAGGAGAGACCTTGATCCCATAGCAATCTGTTCACTATCGGATGCCAGTTGGACAGGCCCTGTAACGCTTTGATACTTTTTTTTTTTTTTTTGGTCTTCTCGTCCAGCCTTTCTCTCACCGCCTGCCATGAACAGGGTTCTGCCAGCCTGGGCGGTTTAACACAGTGTGCTGCCACTGGGTCGGGTTTATAAATATGCACTAATGAGCTAGCCGCTGATTGTGCTGTGACACGCTTACTCATTATCCCAGATCACCATGGAGACGACGTCTGCGGAGGCAGCCCTGGATGCCATGGTGCTCACATATGGAGCAGCGTATATTCAGGGGAGGTTTTCACAGAGACAGTATCTCTGAAACAAATACCTGCTAATGAGGAAGCAACATAATTCGAAGGTTGAATTTCGCTGGCGATGCTGATGGGAGGGATTGTTCTGGACCGTGAGGAGCAGCTGCACTCTTTTCACAATTTGTAAAATTCATACTAAAATAAGATCAAGTTATTTACTACTAATACTTAATAAAATAAGAATACAAATGTATTTATGGGACTTAAAGGTGGTTTAAAGAAGAGCAGATAAAAAAAAAACATCATGAAAAATCATACCAGAGAATCACACAATGAAAACGGTTTTGAAAAGTGTTTTCTGAGAAGGGATTTGAACTGGGGAAGATAAGTATGATTTTAGGGCTTTTAAATGTACTTTGAGTGTGTAGCCAAGGGTCTGTGTGAGATAAGCATCCGCGTGTGTTGTTATCTAAATGCAGCTGGAAATTTACGGCCGCAGACTGTACACACCTCCACGTGTCACATCACACGGTGGAGACGCAGCCACAAGCTGCCTCTCGCTGTCTGCAAAGCGGTCGATAAAAACAACACAGATTATCGGTTTCACAGTTAGTGTGTATCGACGCATCAAGCAAACAGCCAAAGACCTGATGCACCGATGTGATGCATCGATGCATGTGTGTTTGAGGCAGAGGGGGCGCTGAACAAACGCCAGCGACCCAACCTGAGTTCTCACTTTGACCTCATGCAAATTTAGAGTTTCGCCGCTTATTTGACTTGTGTGGCTCATCAGTGTTTGTCAGTCTAAAAAAATCAAGAAAGCTTGATGGGGACAAACAAAGGCGATTTCAAATACTCATGTGACCGATATCTAGGACTAAAGGATGCTGCTTTTGTACTTGTACTGTGGCTGGTTACTGGAACTTGTACACATTTATTGTTCAAAACAAATAGTTAACTACTTGTAAGTGCTGTTTGTGAACCCTGTTTTTTATGGGCTGAGTCGTCAGCGCCGTCTCCCTGTGCTGCTAATGTTTGGGGTGGAACTGTTCTGCTGCCAGACTCAGTAATGGAAAAACAGAGGGTCCAGGCGAGGAGATGTCCAAGTGTGTGTGTGTGTGTGTGTGTGTGTGTGTGTGTGTGTGTGTGTGTGTATTTGTGCACATTTGTTTAAGCATCAGCTATGCAAGGGGTTTTTGAATATGTTAGTGTGTGCATGTGTCAGCATTTCAGGGTGTGTGTGAGCACAGCAGTGGTCCATGGTGTGTGTGTGGTGTGTGTGTGTGTGTGTGTGTGTGGGGGGGGGGGGGGGGGTTGGGGGGGGGTGTGG